>CM022947.1:88652624-88950432 GCA_012931725.1 Litsea cubeba
TAAGGCGGGTCGGGGTGTTACATCCTCCCCTCCTTAGGACATTTGGTCCTCCAAATGTAAATCGTACCTCGGTCAATAGATGAGGATACTTCCTCATTACTTGCTCCTCTAGCTCCCACGTAGCTTCTTCCGGACCATGGTGCTCCCACAAGATCTTCACCCAACGAATCGTCCGGGTACGCAACACTGTCTCCTTGATGTCAATCACTTGCAAAGGTTTCTCATCGTAAGTTGCGTCTGCTCGAATCTCCAAAGGCTCATACTCAATGACGTGCGACGAGTCCGGAACATAGTTCCTCAACATAGCCACATGGAAAACATCATGTACTGCTGCAAGGTTATGAGGTAATATCAATCTGTAGGCCAAGTCTCCAACTCTGCTGCTAATCTCGAACGGTCCAATGCATCTCGGTGACAACTTGCCCTTCTGCCCAAATCGAATGGTGCCCTTCATTGGTGAAACTTTGAGGAACACCTTGTCTCCCACTTGAAACTCGAGATCTCTACGTCGGTGATCCGCATAACTCTTCTGCCTACTCTGAGCTGTCTTCAATCGTTCATATGCAAGTTTGACCTTTGCACTAGTCTCACCAATAATAGTTGGTCAATGAAAGCTTCTGACTCCGACTTCTTCCCAACAAACCGGTGATCTGCACCTCCTACCATAAAGAGCTTCAAACGGTGCCATGCCGATACTCGCGTGAAAGCTGTTATTGTACGCGAACTCGCACAAAGCCAAGTCTCAATCCCATTCTATCTTGTAGTCCAAAACACACGCTCTGAGCATGTCCTCAAGAGTCTGGATCGTCCTCTCCGACTGTCCATCTGTCTGCGGATGGTATGCCGTGCTGAAAGTCAACTGAGTGCCCATAGCTTGCTGAAATGAAGTCCAAAATCTTGAGATAAATCGACTATCTCTATCTGACACAATCGAAGCTGGAATCCCATGCAATCGAACAATCTCCTTGATAAACATATCCGCCATCGTATGCATCTTGGTTCCTGTCATGAAAGGCACAAAGTGTGCAGACTTAGTCAATCTGTCTACGATCACCCAAATAGCATTGTTGTGTCTCGAAGTCTCTGGTAGTCCTGACACAAAATCCATCGTAATGTGCTCCCACTTCCACTTGGGTCTCTTCAATGGCTTCAAAAGTCCTGGAGGCTTTCTATGTTCTGCTTTGATCGTCTGGCATGTCAAACATCTTGAAACAAATCCAGCAATCTCTCTCTTCATATTGTTCCACCAAAATCGACCCCGTAAATTCTGGTACATCTTAGTACTACCGGGATGCATAGAGTACCGCGCATGATGCGCCTCTGCCATAATCTGATCCTTAAGATTTCCAACATTAGGCACACACAACCTATCCCGGAAATACAAAACACCATCTTCAAGTCTGAAATCTGGCTTATCTGCAATCCTGTCTCTAATCCTGACCAACTCGGGATCCTGAAATTGGCTATCCTTAATCTGCTGAATCAACTGCGGTTCTGAAACTGACATGGCCGCCGACATAACCTTCTCACTGACCAGTTCTATCTCAATGTCTAAATCTCTGAAAGTCTCAACTAAATCCAATTCTCCGAACAAACTGGCCAAAGTGCCTGACTTCCGTCTTTGACCGGAAAATACCGAATCGGAAAGTCATAATCAGCCATCAACTCTAGCCAACGACGTTGCCTCTGATTCAAATCTTGCTGCGAGAAGAGGTACTGCAAACTCCTATGATCGGAATGAACTTCAAACCTCTCTCTATAGAGATAATGTCTCCAAAGTTTCAAGGCAAAAACTACCGCCGCTAACTCCAAGTCATGCGTGGCATATTTCATCTCATGTTCTCTTAGTTGCCTAGATCCATAAGCCACTACCTTGCCATTCTACATCAAAACACAACCTAATCCAACCTTCGAAGCATCAGTATAGATCACAAATCCTCCGCTCTCGGTCGGTAAAGTCAACACTGGGGCTGTAGTGAGCTTCTCCTTAAGCAATTGAAAATTAGCTTCACACTCTGGAGTCCAAACAAAAGTGATATTCTTCCTAGTCAACTTGGTCAATGGAGCTGAAATCTTAGCAAATCCTTCAACAAATCTCCGATAGTATCCGGCCAATCCTAGAAAACTCCTGACCTCTGCTACATTCTTTGGGCTTTGCCAATTCACTATCGCTTCTACCTTAGCTGGGTCAACTGCCAAACCTTCTTTAGAGATTATGTGCCCGAGAAAAGCTATTTGCTCCAACCAAAATTCACATTTATTCAACTTCGCATATAACTGATTGTCTTTCAACAATTGCAATGAAGTCCTCAGATGCTCTGCATGATCTTCCTTAGACTTAGAATACACCAAGATGTCATCAATAAAAATAACTATAAATTGATCATGATATGGGGCAAAGATTCTATTCATCAAAGACATGAAAACTCCCGGAGCATTTGTCAATCCAAAAGGCATAACTAGGAATTCATAATGTCCATATCTCGTCCGGAAAGCTGTCTTAGGAATATCTTGATCTCTAATCCTCAACTGATGATAACCGGACCTAAGATCAATCTTCGAGAAATGAGCTGCACCTTGTAATTGATCAAACAATTCATCAATCCTAGGCAGTGGATATTTGTTCTTTATAGTCACTTGATTAAGCTGCCTATAATCAATACATAACCTTAAGGTGCCATCTTTCTTCTTCACAAATAAAACTGGAGCTCCCCAAGGAGATACACTAGGGTGAATAAAACCCTTATCAAGCAATTCTTCCAATTGAATCTTCAATTCTCTCAGCTCTGTAGGTGCCATCCTGTAAGGTGCTCTAGAGATTGGGGCTGTCCCCGGCACTAAATCAATAGTAAAATCTATCTCCCTAATAGGTGGCAAACCAGGTACTTCATTCGGAAAGACATCCGGGAATTCACGAGCTACTGGAATATCTTCTAACTGCTTAGGCTGCTTATCTTCAGAAATAAAAGCTATGAACCCTTCACAACCACTATGGATTAGTCTCTCTGCCTTAAGAGCGGAAATTATTCTGGCATCTAACCTCTTCTTAGATCCTTCAAAGATCACTCCTGCACTAGACTCATCTATCCTGAGGGTCACAGTCTTGTGGAAACAATCCATACAAGCACGATACTTAGCTAACCAATCCATTCCTAGAATAACATCAAAATCGTGCATAGCTAGGACTATCAAATCTGCTGGCATCATCAAATCACCTATCTGCACCCTACACTGCGGGTAAAACGAACCACAAACTACCCTCCTGCCTACTGGAGTAACAATCGCAAGTACAACCTGCAACTGCTCGGGTCTACCTCCGATCGTCATAGCAAAGTGCGGTGTAATGAAAGAGTGTGCGGATCCAGGATCAAACAAAACTCTGGCTTCATGATCACAAACAAACAGCTTACCTTCTACAACAGTATCTGCAGCTTCAGCTTCTTCATTTGTCATGGCATAAATACTTCCCGTTGCATTCGGACGTTACTGTGGCTGCTGCCTTTGTTGTCCTTGTCCTTGTTGCCTAGGCCTCTGCTGGTCTTGCACTTGCCTCTGCTACTGTTGCTGAGGTGGCCTCTGAGCTCCAGGCAAAGCCTGTCTGATGGGTTGAGCTTGAATAGGTGGGCGGGCCTGTTGCTGTTGTTACTGCTGTTGTTGTCCTCCAGCCCCATCACCTACAGGGCGTGAACAATCCTTCATTCTCCACATGCTCATTCCCTACACCTTGAAGGTCGACGAAGAGTGTGGCTTCTGGATTCTGACTGCTACTTGAGCCATTTTGTGCATTGGCACCCCGACGAGGAGGCATTTCTGTAAAATAATTGGGTTAGCACAAACAACTAACAACCCTAGGAAAATCCAAAAGAATTAGTACACCCAACGTCCTATCGTATCCTCACATCGTGCCCTAAAGTTCTATGTATTTTAAATACTCTTAGAACAACATATGCTCGGATACCAACTTACGTATGTCACGCCCCGAGCCCTAGATTTCACACATCCCGAGGCGCGACACACGCCCGCATGGAAATTCGAGTCAAAATCATTGACTCTTGGTCCCCACGTACGAAATTTACCCACAGGATATCACATGTGAGGTTTATAAATCCATGTATCTGTATTTTTCACCTGTATAATTTTGTCAAATAGATATCCAATATCATAACACCCAATCATCAAGATATAGAGCATAAGGTTCACGAGCATAGATTTAAAAGTTCAAGTTTAAGTTCAAGAGAAGAGAAGTATGTTAAGTTAAAGTTTACAATCCCAAAAGCTAAACAAGTTCATAAAACTTCTACAAAATGAGTGACACTTCCAAGCCACGGTCTAAGGGTCATTTAACGTCCATCTCATCATGCATATGCCTAGAAGACATCATCAGGAGTCCATTCTGCTACGTTAAGGGGAAGTTCCTCTTCCCCAAGGATCTCCGGGGTAATGGCGTCGATGTATTCACCTGTAACGCCAAGTGCAGCACCATTAGACTAAGCTAAGCAATGTAAGCATATATAATTCATATAACATGTGGCAAAAGAATATCTGAACATATACATAAATCATATGAGGTCAAGTGCGTACACTAGGCAATCTGAGCATGAATAAACATGAGACATTCGAATCAAGAATAACAGATTTACGCAATAACAGAACTAGTTAGCACATCCACATTAGCTAAATTCTCTCAATTTAATCATGTAAACATGACAGTAAAGGGAGAGCAGAATATCAGAACAGGACAGGGCGGTACTACTAGGAGACAGAGGTACCCAGAATTCTCCATCATAGACCTAGGGTGCCGGTAAACCCTCAGAATAATTTCCCATCTGCAGAGGGCCAGAAATATATACTAAACCCACACTTAGCCGGGTCCGACTTAGATAGGGTCGAAGCCAAGTGGTGCTGACTCATAGAATACAATATACAGTTAACAGAGCAGATATAGAACAGATACAGGACAGATCATATAATATTACAAAATCAGAACTTATTACAAATATAACTGAACAGAAGCGGAAAACAGACATAATATAAACAGGTGTATAAGAAAATATACATAACCAAGCAGAGGTATGATCAAGTCATACGAGAATACTGGAAAACGGAATGCAATGCATGTACAGAGAAATTTATATTCGGAATCAAGACAGAAATCAAGCCAAGCCGACGGTCTTGGAACCCTCGTGGTCTTCACCGTCCAACTCGGTGTAGTACTAAGAATTCCGGCATTATTGGGCTACAAAGGAACCCTTGGCGTTACTTAATTTGGATGCCGAATCCCTTAGTATAACACATTTGGTTCGGATTACAATACGAAGATTCACGATGTTCTTTGTGGGTGTATGGTAGCTCACACCTCACCCACATGAATTACAATTCCATTGGGCATAATTTAGGATTCAAGGGATCCAACCTTAAAGTCCAAACTATAAGACCAAACAATCTAAGCATACTACGGTTCAACACTTGGCTCGCGGTACCCTCCGGTTGCCAAGATTTATTTAAAATCCAATATCCTCTTAAGTTTCAAATCTCAAATCAATAATATGCAAGGACCATTGGATTCTACACTTCAAGAGCTTTCCAACGATATAAAGAACGTCAAAATCGGACATACGAGTCAAAAGTTATGGCCATTTGAAGTTTGGCTCGCCGGGCCCAGTGGGCCCTCTCAATGCTCTCTGCCAGGGGCTCTTTTGCTCGCTAGAGCGAGCTGGAAGCTCGCTAGAGCGAGGATGGCTACTGCCAAGGTCCGGGGAGGCTGTGACAGGGCTGTTTTGTCCCTCTTGACTTCCCCTATAACCATTGTAGTCCATTCCAATGATACAAAAACTAGCAAGATGAGCCACCAATGCTCTCTAAACATAAACATCCATTCTCTTGACCAAAAATACATCAAACCATACCCATTTACAAATCTAAAACCAATTTTTTAGCAAGAACAAAAATGAGCTGGAATTGGGTAATCTAAAATGAGATCCATTACAAGAATCATAAATAGAGAATAACATGCACATTATTATAAATGTTTACTTGCCTTAAGGTGCTTGAAGCTAAAAATCACAAATCCAAGCTATACTCAATCTCTATTTCCAAAGTAAGCTCTCCAAAAGAAAAACCCCCAAATGTAATGGAGAAGATGAAGTCCTACAATGGTGAAAAATGAAAATGAGGAACAAGAAGATGCATGCACGAATTGTAACATCATCTCACTGATTTGAAACAAAAGCAATGGAAAGGAAGATGGAAACTTACCAATGGAGAAGATTATAAAGGAAGAAGCTTGAGAGAGATTATATATCTTGTAGAGGAAGATGAAGAAGATAAAGATAGAGTCCCCAAATCTCACATGCAAGGTCACCAACCATTCAATCTTGAGAGAATTTGGTGAAGTGAACGAGAAAAAGGAATTTTCAGTTGCTGGAAATGAAGGAAGAAGAGAAGATAATCGTTGGAGATGAAACTTTAAATGGAACTTTTCTGGGCTTTGCATGCAAACCCAGATTTAGGATTAAAATGTCACAAAAGGGATTCCTGCTGGTATTTGTGCCAAGGGGGATCCGAATTTGGGTCAGTTTGGGTCTGAATGGCTCAAGTCAAAATATGAAAATCAAAGCCCAAACTATGCTTTATGCAATGCACCTAAAATCCAAAATTTTCTAAAGACACACTAAAACCCAAAACACTCCAAAAGTCATAGTCTACTTAGTCAATGGTCAAACCCAACTAATTCTACCTAATCAAGCTCAAATGCAAACAAAACATTCATTAAGTAATTAATCTAAATTAATTAACTCCAAAACGAGATTAAGGCGGGTCGGGGTGTTACAGGTCCCTTGTAGCCTGATAATGTCGAACTCTTAATACTACCCCGAGTTGGACGGTGAAGACCACGTGTATTCTCAAGACCGTAGGCTTGGCTTGATTTCTGTCTTGACTCCGTATATGATCTGTATGTACATGCATTGCATTCCGTTTCCAGTATTCTAGTATGACTTGATCATGCTTCTGTTTAGTTATGTATTCTCTGTTACACATCTGTTATGTTATATCTATTTATGGCTTTGTTCAGTATATCTCAGTAAGTCTGATTCTTTGTCATTATATGATATGTCCTGTATATGTCCTGTATCTGCTTCACACTGTTCTGCACCTGATCTGTTGTTTGCACATTGCATTTTATGAGTCGGCACCACTTAGCTTCGACCCTATCTAAGTCAGACCCGGCTAAGTGTGGGTTTAGTAAACTTCTGGCCCTCTGCAGATGGGAATATATTCTGAGGGTTTACCGGCACCCTAGGTCTACGATGGAGAATTCTGGGTACCTCTGTCTCCTAGTAGCACCACCCTGTCCTGTCCTGATATTCTGCTCTCATTTATTTCATGTTACATGATTAACTTGAGAGAACATAGCTTATGTGGATGTGCCAACTAGTTTGTTAATATGTTTATCTGTTATCTATGACTCGTATGTCTCATGCTAATTCATGCACTGATATGCCTAGTGATTATTCCTTGATCTCTTATGATTTATGTTGGATACCGCGATCACTGAGAGGGGGGGGTGAATCAGTGATTTCTAAAAACAGGTCTAATTCAACAACAAAACAAGTCAAATCACACAATCACACCAGATTTAACGTGGTTCACCGAAAGGCTACGTCCACGGTTCAAAGACTGTCCGAACACCAATCCGGGACAGATCTGAATCTTATTTAGTCGCACCAACGACAAAGAGCACCAACCCTTAGTTTCAGATAGCACCAACTATCTAGGAAGCACCTACTCCCTTGAGTTTCAGATAGCACCAACTATCTAGGAAGCACCGACTCCCTTTACAATTTATCTGCACCCACAGATAGGATCACCAAACCCCAAACACCAAGCACCAACTTGATGTTAAAAACAGAATAGAAATAACCTCTGTCTACAGCCCTTCCCCTCTACAATTCTCTCTCTCTCAATCCCTTACAAATTGAAATTAAAGCATAAACAGAGAGACACTTAACTCATGGACGAATCACCATCTTCAAGAGCATAATCTCGTCCACAATTGCTGTAGAAAACGTCACCACATCAGCACAACAGCAACACAGCAGCAGCTTCTGCTTTCTCTCAAGAACTCTCTCTCTTTTCTCTTCTCTTCTTCTCTCTTTTTTGGTGTGTTTATGAACGACCCAAGCATGCCTTTATATAGGTTTTAATAACCCTTAATTGTATTCAAAACGGGCTACAATTCGTTTAGAAAGATTCCCAAACGAATTAGATAAGTATGCTGAATTTTCGTGCTCAACTTCTAATTCTGCGCAACTCTGGTTCCGTGCTCGGTCGACATCATACTGTGCTCGGTCGACATCATACACTATCTGGAAATAGTCACTTATCGAGCTCGGTCGACATCCTGAGGGCTCGGTCGACCGAAGACACACGGTGTCACGAAAATAACTGAGAGGTGCCTTTTGCAGGTTTCTTCTTGCTCGGTCGACCGCATGAAGAGCTCGGTCGACCGCGTGCTCTGCATCAGGAATTCTTAATTCCTGGCTGTTTCAATTCTGTTTCTCCTTTTCAAGCTCTATCAACACCAGCTTATTATCATCATGTTTGTGACAATGTGTTGACAAGAATTCCAACTCAAATCAATACTTGAGATACTGATTCTTCAAATCATCAAAAACTACTCAAGTCATCTCAAATTCATCTCAAGTTCCAACAATCTCCCCCTTTGGAATTGTTGGCAACACTATTGGAACTTCAACACTTTCAACTCCAGCAATCTCCCCCTAGCTTTCATAGACTAACATCTCTCCTTGCTATCATAGCATAACATCTCTCCCCCTTTGACAACAAGTCCAAAGGGACCAAACCGAGGAGCGAATAGGATATTCAATGAATGCATTGCTCCCCCTTTCAAGCACAACTCCTACGGTTTAGGAGAGTGAGTAACTCCTAACTTTTTCCGGAGATACTCGAAGACTTCCTTTGGCAGAGGTTTCGTGAAAATATCAGCCACTTGCTCAGTTGTTGGAACATACTCCAACTTGACCTCTCCATCAGCAACTTTATCTTTTAGAAAACGATAACGAATTGCTACATGCTTTGTTCGAGAGTGCTGAACAGGATTCTTAGATATATGAATTGCACTCGTGTTGTCACATAGGATCGGCGTAGGATCCGTTGTAGGAACTCCTAGATCAGAGAGCATTTGCCGCATCCATAACACTTGCGTACAACAAGTTGCCGCTGCAATATATTCCGCTTCCGCTGTCGAAAGGGATACAGAGTCTTGCTTCTTACTATGCCAAGCAACTAATCTTTCTCCAAGATAAAATGCGCCGCCGCTAGTACTCTTGCGATCATCTACGCATCCAGCCCAATCGGCATCAGAATATGCAACTAGAGTGAAGGATTTGCCTTTGGGATACCAGATACCAAGCTCCATAGTACCTTTCAGATATCGAAAGATTCTTTTCACTGCTGTAAGGTGCGTTTCAGTTGGTGCTGCTTGAAAACGTGCAACCATACATACTGCTTGTAGAAGATCTGGTCTTGTAGCAGTCAAGTAAAGCAAGCTTCCTATCATAGAGCGATAGGTGGTATGATCAACGGACGAGGCCTTATCATCTTTGCTAAGCTTCGTGTTCGTTGTCATTGGTGTGCTCACTGGCTTGCTGTCTTCCATATTGAACCGTTTCAGCATTTCCTTAATGTACTTCAATTGTGATATGAAGATACCATGTTTCAGCTGCTGAACTTGTAAACCAAGAAAGAACTTTAATTCTCCAAGCATCGACATCTCAAATTCTTTCTTCATCTCTTCTGCAAAATTCCTGCACATCTCCTCATCATTGCCACCAAAGATTATGTCATCAACATAAACAATGACAACCAGCTGTTTGCTTAACTCAGTTTTGACATATAGATTGCTATCAACAAGCCCTTTTCCAAAACCGATCTTGCGGAGATATAGGTCCAGCCTTGCATACCACGCCCTTGGCGCTTGTTTCAGTCCATAAAGAGCCTTTTTCAACTTGCATACAAGATCTGAATTTTTGCTGATGAGAAAACCATCAGGTTGCTCAATGTAGACTTCTTCTTCAAGTAAACCATTCAAGAAAGCTGACTTTACGTCCATCTGAAATACCTTGAAGGTTTTGTATGCTGCCAATGCAAGAAACATTCGAATAGCTTCCAGACGAGCCACCGGTGCAAAGGTCTCTTCAAAATCTATGCCTTCAACTTGAGCATAGCCTTTACAAACCAACCTTGCTTTGTTTCTAATGACTTGACCATCTTCATTCAGCTTATTCCGAAAGACCCATTTAGTACCAATAACATTCTTATCAGTAGGTCTAGGAACAAGTTCCCATGTGGAGTTCTTCTCAATTTGCTCCAACTCCTCATGCATAGATTTCAACCAACTTTCATCGAGACTGGCTTCAGCCACAGTCTTGGGTTCAATGGTGGACACAAGTGAGTAATTGCTAACTACACTTTGTCTAGTTTGAACGCCTGCCTTAGGATCTCCAATGATTTGATCCTTAGGGTGTTGCTCTACCCAAGTGCTGTGCTTTTTAGGTGTAGTATCTTCTGAGTCATCCTTTGATTTCTCAGAATCATTAGATTTAGCCATCTCATCATCAATCTCACTCGAGTCCTCATAAACTGGACTGTCATTATGAGTTCCACTCTTTGCTTCATAGTTTTCATCAATTCTAACATCAGTACTTTCTATGATTTTTCTGGTTCTTTTGTTAAGACACCTATATGCCTTGCTAGTAGAGGAGTAACCCAGAAAT
The DNA here is from genome assembly GCA_012931725.1 of Litsea cubeba. Classification (NCBI taxonomy): domain Eukaryota; kingdom Viridiplantae; phylum Streptophyta; class Magnoliopsida; order Laurales; family Lauraceae; genus Litsea; species Litsea cubeba. The sequence goes on from CM022947.1 coordinate 88,663,421, forward strand.
ATACCTTCGTCAGCTCTTTCTTCAAATTTGCCCGGATTTTGTTCGAGCCGCTTGATGTAACACTTGCTGCCGAAGACTCTGAAGTGCTTGATTGTTGCTTTTCTTCCAAACCATAGCTCATAGGGAGTTTTGACTTCATGTGGCCTGATCAAGCATCGATTTTGAATGTATACCGCCGTATGAATTGCCTCTTTCCAATACTTGTCAGCCATCTTGCTTTCACTTAGCATCGTACGAGCCATCTCTTGTACGGTGCGATTCTTCCGTTCCACAACTCCATTTTGCTGTGGAGTTCTAGGGGCTGAGTACTGTCTTTGAATGCCATGATGTTCACAATATTTAGTGAACTCTTCAGATGTGAACTCGCCTCCACGATCAGACCTTAAAATCTTGATACGTTTTTCCAATTGATTTTCAACCTGTGCTTTAAACACTTTAAAACGATCAAGTGCTTGATGCTTATGCTTAAGAAACAATACCCATGTCATACGAGTATAATCATCAATGCATAACATGAAATACTTATCTCCATTGGTGCTTTGAGTTCGCATCAGTCCACAGAGATCAGTGTGCACTAGCTCAAGAGGTTTCTTGGAATGATGCTCCTTTGACTTGAACATAACCCTCGTTTGCTTTCCCTTTTGGCAAGAGTCGCAAATGGGATTGGAAGGCTTTTCCACTTTAGACATGCCTCTCACAGCCTTTGAATTGCAAATCTTTGACATATTGTCAAAGCTTAGATGCCCAAGGCGTTTGTGCCATAACCAACTTTCCTCTGTCCGACTCATCAAGCAGGTCTTTTCAGCTCCATCTGACAATGTATAGAGATTTCCAGCAGTTCTTGTTCTAGTTGCCACTGTTTTGCCGTTGCTACTCTTCTTGATGGCAAACCCATTCTTTGTGAAGATAACTTCGTGACCCTTGTCACAGATCTGGCTCACACTAAGCAGGTTGTGTCTCAATCCAGACACATATAAGACTTCTTCAGATCTGATCTTGTTTGCCATAAGTTGAATAACACCTTTTCCGCAGATTTTGGCACCATCATTGTTGCCAAACTTTACTGAACCGCCTTCATAGTGCTGTAATTTGACAAATTTCTCTTTATCACCAGTCATATGGCTTGAACAACCACTATCAAGGACCCATGGTGCTGTCTTCTTTTGTGCGTTGAATGTCGTTTGCACAATGAGAGATTCTTTGGAACTTTCTGCACTTTTCTTTGCCCTCCATGCCTTAACTAACTTGGGTTTCTTTTCAACCTAAAATTTGTTAGCAATATGCAACCTACAATCCCTAGCCAAGTGTCCATAATTATGACATATATAACACTCAATTTTGTGGCTACTTAGGATTGAAAAAGGATTCCTAGTCACAAATGGATTGTTTCTTACATAGAATTTGCAATCAGCTCTTTTATGTCCAAACATATTACAATGAAAGCAATAACCATAGAATTTGTATCTTCTTTGTGGCTGGTTAGTCTTCATTACCTTTCTAACAGGAATGGACTCCTTTCTAGGTTGAGTGGGCTTCATGGAGTTAGAGGGTGCAGTGACTTGCTTCACAAACTCTTTCCTTTTAGGAGGTGCAATCTTAGAGGATTCACCTTTCTCAAATCCTAGACCAAATCTGAAGTGGGCTGGTCTTTGAACTTTCAGTAGTTCATTGAGTTTCATAGTCCCTTCAATCGCTTGGAGCGCTTTGAGTTTTTTACTATTTTCCAAATTTTCAGCCTTTGCTCTAGCGATCTCAGTTTCAAGTTTCATAGCCTCTTCCTTTTTGATACTTATTTGGTTTTCAAGGACTTCTACCATTCTTTTATATTCTTCTACTTGAGTTTTCAAAGAAATGATAGAACTTTCAGATTCATGGAGAAGTTTCAGATTTTTCTTACTTGATTTGCGTTCCATGCTTAGCTCCTCAAGTGCGGCTATGAGTTCCTCTTCAAGATTGACTTCAGCCTCCTCATCCTCTTCCGGATCTAGCTCTTCTTCTTCTTCAACAGTGACCATGAAGAGAGCTTCGGTTGATTCATCATCGTCTGAAGTTTCAGACGTGCTGTCATCTTGTTGACATAGAAAGTTTTTAGCTTTGCCCCTTTTTCTGAAATTTCTCTTTCCTTTACTCTTTTCAGCATAAGAGTCACTTTCATTGTCTTCTTTTAGCGGACACTTCGCAGCAAAGTGACCAATACCTCCACAATTGAAGCATTTAAAGGGTAGCTTCCCTTTGTACTTGCCAATGCTTCCTTTCTTCAACTTTCTAACAAATTGAGCCTCAAGCTCATCATCATCAGAATCAACATCATGACCAGCAGTCTCTTTTGCCATTTTCTGAACTTTGAAGGCGGCTTCTTTATCAGATGAAGACGTCTTTCCTATGCGCATCTCATAGGCAGTTAGAGAACCATGTAATTCATCCATGGAAAATGCATTCAGATCTTTGGCTTCTTCAATGGCTGAGACTTTTGGATCAAACCGAGGAAGAAGAGATCTTAGAGCCTTTTTGACGATGACCGGCTCTTTAATCTCCTCCCCTAGTCCACGAATGTCATTCGTGACTTCATTCACTCGTTGCAAATATGAGTCAACATTCTCGCTTTCCTCCATGCGAAGAGATTCAAATTGAGAGCGATGAGTTTGCAATTTGGCTTCTTTAATCTTCTCATCACCTTCATGTATGCTTTGCAACTTGTCCCAAATTTCCTTGGCTGTTTTGCATGCAATTACTTTGACAAGCTCGCTGTCCACAAGGCCACTAAAGAGTGCATTCTGCGCCTTGGAGTCGTTGTCTGCCAACTTCTTCGATGCTGTATCATTGGGTACAGTGGCAGCATTGTAACCGGCTCTGACAGCCTCCCAAACATCATAGCCAAGAGATTTGATGAAGGCTTGCATCCTAATCTTCCAAAAGGAGTAATTAGAACCATCAAACAGAGGTGCTTTCATATTCCCTGTATTGACTGCCATGTGATTTGACAAGAGATCACCCTTAGCGTATTAAACTGATCAAGGGAACCTCGCTCTGATACCAATTGTTGGATACCGCGATCACTGAGAGGGGGGGGTGAATCAGTGATTTCTAAAAACAGGTCTAATTCAACAACAAAACAAGTCAAATCACACAATCACACCAGATTTAACGTGGTTCACCGAAAGGCTACGTCCACGGTTCAAAGACTGTCCGAACACCAATCCGGGACAGATCTGAATCTTATTTAGTCGCACCAACGACAAAGAGCACCAACCCTTAGTTTCAGATAGCACCAACTATCTAGGAAGCACCTACTCCCTTGAGTTTCAGATAGCACCAACTATCTAGGAAGCACCGACTCCCTTTACAATTTATCTGCACCCACAGATAGGATCACCAAACCCCAAACACCAAGCACCAACTTGATGTTAAAAACAGAATAGAAATAACCTCTGTCTACAGCCCTTCCCCTCTACAATTCTCTCTCTCTCAATCCCTTACAAATTGAAATTAAAGCATAAACAGAGAGACACTTAACTCATGGACGAATCACCATCTTCAAGAGCATAATCTCGTCCACAATTGCTGTAGAAAACGTCACCACATCAGCACAACAGCAACACAGCAGCAGCTTCTGCTTTCTCTCAAGAACTCTCTCTCTTTTCTCTTCTCTTCTTCTCTCTTTTTTGGTGTGTTTATGAACGACCCAAGCATGCCTTTATATAGGTTTTAATAACCCTTAATTGTATTCAAAACGGGCTACAATTCGTTTAGAAAGATTCCCAAACGAATTAGATAAGTATGCTGAATTTTCGTGCTCAACTTCTAATTCTGCGCAACTCTGGTTCCCGTGCTCGGTCGACATCATACTGTGCTCGGTCGACATCATACACTATCTGGAAATAGTCACTTATCGAGCTCGGTCGACATCCTGAGGGCTCGGTCGACCGAAGACACACTGTGTCACGAAAATAACTGAGAGGTGCCTTTTTGCAGGTTTCTTCTTGCTCGGTCGACCGCATGAAGAGCCCGGTCGACCGCGTGCTCTGCATCAGGAATTCTTAATTCCTGGCTGTTTCAATTCTGTTTCTCCTTTTCAAGCTCTATCAACACCAGCTTATTATCATCATGTTTGTGACAATGTGTTGACAAGAATTCCAACTCAAATCAATACTTGAGATACTGATTCTTCAAATCATCAAAAACTACTCAAGTCATCTCAAATTCATCTCAAGTTCCAACAATTTATACCTGTCTGACTATTCATTTGATACATGTTATATGGACTGTATATGTTTGTCTTGCTTAGCTTAGTCTAATGGTGCTACACTTGGCATTACAGGTGAATACATCGACGCCACTGCCCCGGAGATCCTTGAGGAAGAGGAATCTCTCCATAACGTAGCAGAGTGGACTCCTGATGATGTCTTTTAGACATCCGTACGATGAGAAATCGACGTTAAATGACCCACTGACCGTGGCTAGGATTGCCACATATTTTGTAGAAACTTATAAACTTGTTTAGCTTTTGGGATTGTAACTTAACTAACTTATTCCTTCTCTTTCTATCTCTTGAACTTGAACTTTTAAATCTATGCTCATGGACCCTTATGCTCTATATCTTGATGATTGTGTTATGTTAATTGGATATCTATTTTACAAATTATACAGGCATATCGAAAAATATAAACCTCACACGTGATATCCTGTGGGTAAATTCCGTACGTGGGGACCTAGAGTCAATGAGTTTGACTCGAATTTCCACGCGGGCGTGTGTCGCGCCTCGGGATGTGTGAAATCTCGGGCTCGGGGCGTGACAAACAGAGAACAAAAGCCCAGGGAGATGCCAACACAGCTCAGACAAGGCTAAAAAGAAACAAAGAAAATTTACAAATTTAAGGTGATTGATATGTCAAATCCCCTATTTTTTTTATTTATATAACCTTTTTTATTGCCCTTTTTAAGTATGATGAAATAAACAAACTCAAATGGCTAAATGTCTCTCCATTTAAAATGAACCCATGCAACTTGATTGCACCATGGCAGAATCTAAACGACAAGACCACATGGCAAACGTTTAAAGTCGTTTATACAAATGCATGCATGGAAGTTTTATGCAAAGCTGTGTCATGTGATTCAAGTGGTGCTAGAGGGAATAGGGATTCAATTCAAGGAAAATCAGAAGGTCAACTATCTCAGTACTAGATGAGGCCAGTTAAAGGAGCCAACAGACATGGGTCAAGCCTGGATTTGCCTAACCGCAGTCCACTAACACTTGACTCAAGACTAATCAGCCTAATTCACCTGAACTTAATTAGTAGCAAAAACCTTAATTGAATCCGACCCAATTCTTTGTTAAACTAGATTAAAGGGGGAGCTAATTAAACAATCAGCTCCACTAGATTAAACTAGCCCTTAAAGTCTAATTTCAAACCTATCCATGATATAGTCTGCTTTATTTGGATGCATGCATTCGGATAGGTCCCAAGAGGACCCTGCAATATTGTGGTTAGGTCTTTAATAAATGTGTTTATTTTCATGTTAATCCGTTCTTTCTATTTGATTACCAAACTAATGTGAACCTGAAGGGTTGAGGCTAACCTGTAAACTTCTATGTCAGGTTTGAGTTGCAGTTTCAGCCAAAAAACGGTGGGATGTGGATAGAACCCATATTCAACTGGGCCTTGCCTATTGTTCGTCATTTCTATTTCTTCTTCTCTTTTTTTTTTTTTTTTTCAGAGGTTCATGACCTTACAAGTGAAAAGAACAATTAATGAGATCACCATCATCTACATTGAGATAATTTAGCTTTCAATCCGACATTGAGGGAAGAACAAAAGAAGGCCATCTCTTTTGAATTTAGGAATTTGGCTGTTTGATTGATATACTGAGGGAAATTACTCAATGACTTGATTATTTAAAAAAAATGAATGACTTGATTTCTTCTACTTAAAACAATTTCCATTCAATTTATGACTTAAGCAAACTGATTAGTGAATTGTTGCAAATGTAAAAAAATATGAGGACTAATCAATAATCACTTCCTTTATATTACCTGTATATGCTGAATTTTGGTTGGTCGACTGACGAGTTGAACAGCTCTGCTCGGCGAAGGAAAACTAAATGCTTCTACTGGTCGAGATCAGGATCCCTGTACCTATCATAAAGGAATTATCAGAAGAACTCGATCAGATGGACCGATCGAGAACTCTCCGATCGGATGGACCGACACCGAGCCGAGAGCTGACCGACAGTACGGAATTCGTACGGGATCAGGCCATTTCTGAACTCTTCCTCCCCCAATTCGTTTTCCTCCATTCCCAAGCCAACCAAAAGGCTACAACCGGCATAAAATAGAGCCTCCTGCTCTTTCTAACCATCCATTCATTCCATTCCATCCATTGAATCAAATCTATAAATCTAAACAATCTAACATCATAATTTATCCATTTTCCCAAACATCTAACCTAACATGTATTTTCCTCAAATCAATATGTAACATGCTTATAAATGAAATGCATATCTACTTGCCTCACCCAAGAAGAAGATTGGAATTGGGCAAAACTTGAGGAGAAGCCTTTCTACCCCAAAATCCACGATCTGACCCGATAAAACGAAATCTGGGAAACCAAGAAGAAGAAAAGAAGGCAAAGAATCAAGATCAGACATAATCTAATCAAAGGAAAGATAATATGAAAATATGAGATTGTGAGAAGTCTTACCAAATTGGTACCGGAAGAAAGAGGGGATCACAAGGATGAAGATGAACGGTTCGGATCGCGGAGTTGATCTCTCCGGGCTAGAGTTCCAAGCTTGAAAAGAGAAGAGGAACAATAAAGGGCTGCGGTTGTTTCTTCGTTGCAGAGAACGAATAAGAGATTAGGGTTAAGATTGGGTTAAAGAAGAAGAGAATAAGAAAAGACAAGTTTGCCCTTAAGTGGGTCAGGTGAAGAATGGACCACTTGAATGGTTTCTGATCGTCGGATTGCGACGAGTCAAGAGACAAAAATGATCAACACGACTAAACCTTTCCAACGAACCCAAAAACCAGGGCGTTTGGAATATTTCGGAAAAATACTCAATTTTTCCTAAATTACAAACTACCCCCCTGCTATGATCAAATGAACTCGGAATCTAACGAGACTTCGCAGACACTATTCTAATACTAAAAGAAACTCGCTCATGATCTAAACTCACTTAAATATCTAAAATACAATTAATTATAATAATAACAAATTAAACGGATCAGGGCCTGATATTCGGCCAAACTGACCCAGTAAGGTCACGGACCTTACAACTCTCACAAATAAAAAGAATATTTGGTCCCCCAAATGCATAAACATACCTCATCAGGAAAAAAGATAAGGGTATGCCTTCAGAATCTGATCTTTCAGCTCCCACGTAGCTTCCTCCGGGCTGTGGTTCTCCCATTGTACCTTAACCCATTGGATGGTCTTAGTACGCGACACTATCTCCTTAGTGTCAATGATCTGCGCTGGCCGCTCCACGTAGGTGACTTGTGCCTGAAGCTGAAGTGGCTCGTGATGCAATACGTGAGTGGGATCTAGAATATACTTCCTAAGCATTGAGACATGAAACATGTCGTACACACCCGCTAGCTCCGGCGGTAACACCAGACGATAAGCCACATCTCCAATCCTGCTCTTGATCTCAAACGGTCCCACAAACCTCTTAGAAAGCTTCTCTTTCTGCCCAAATCTAACTACACCTCTCATCGGAGACACTTTCAGGAAAACCATATCCCCAACTTGGAATTCTAAAGGTCTCCGTCTCTTGTCTGCATAGCTCTTCTGATGATCACGTGACTCCTTTATTCTCATCTGAAAAACTCTGACCTTCTCACTGGAATCAGCAATCTTCGAGGGGCCATGAAAACTCCAAACTCCAACTTTCTCCCAACATGCCGGGGTTCTGCATCTCCTTCCATACAATGCCTCAAATGGTGTCATACCAATACTTGAATGATAACTGTTATTGTAGGAAAAGTCACATAGTGGCAAACTCTCATCCCAACTCTCCTTGAAATCCAAAACGCATGCTCTAAGGAGATCTTCCAGTATCTGAATGGTACGCTATGACTGTCCATCTGTCTGAGGGTGGTAAGTTGTACTGAACTTCAACTGAGTTCCCATAGACGACTGAAAAATAGACCAAAATCGAGTTACAAACTTAGTGTCTCGATCGGACACTATGGACTTAGCCACTCCATGTAGGTTGACTATATTGTCCCTGTACATCTAAGTCATCTTATCCATAAACTGTCCAGTCTTGAATGGCAAGAAATGAGCTGACTTAGTCAATCTATCCATAATCACCCAAATAGCATCATTGCCTTTCTTGGTGTTAGGCAACCCTGACACGAAATCCATAGTAATATTCTCCCATTTCAACTGAGGAGTCTCCAACAGGTGAAGCAAACCAGGAGGCTTCTTGTGCTCTGCTTTAATCTGCTGACAAGTCATACACCTGAAAACGAATTCTGCAATCTCTTTCTTCATTTCACCCACCAATAATGATTCTTCAAATTCTGATACATCTTGGTGCTCCCCGGGTGAATAGAATATCTGGTGTGGTGCGCATCTGTCATCAACTCTAACTTGATGTCTTGAATATCAGGCACACATAACCTATCATTGCAGTACAAAACTCCATCAATCAATTTGAACTCTGGCTTGTCATCAACATGTTCGATGATTCTTTGCAACTTTAGATCATCCTTCGGGCATTCCTTGATCCTGTTAACTATCTTTGGCTCCCAAACTCCCATAGTAGCAACTAGAACCTTCTCATTAACTGCCAGACTTCCACATCCATGTCTCTAAACGGCTCCATCCATCTCCATTCAGGCATTACGCATCCACTGAATGATGCCTTCCTATTGAGAGCATCAGCTACCACATTTACCCTTCCAGGATGGTACTTGATCGGAAAATCATAATCCTTTATGTATTCCATCCATCTCCTCTGCCTGTTATTCAGATCACTCTGTGTAAACAGGTATTGCATTCTCTTGTGATCTGTATGCACCTCAAATCTCTCACCATACAAATAATGTCTCCACAATTTCAATGCAAACACCACTACTGTTAATTCCAAGTCATGTGTGGCATACTTCTTCTCATGATCCTTCAATTGCCTCGACCCATATGCTATCACCTTATCATGCTGCATGAGAACACATCCAAAACCAATCCTTGATGCATCTGTGAAAATCACATATCCTCCACTTCCTGCGGGTAAGGCAAGTAATAGTGCTGTAGTCAACCTGGTCTTCAACTCTTGGAAACTCTTTTCACACCCTTCCGTCCATACAAACGGAATATCCTTCCTCGTCAGCTTAGTTAACGGAGATGCTATGGTAGAGAATTCTTTCACAAACCTTCTATAGTAACCTGCAAGTCCAAGGAAACTAGGAATCTCCGCTACATTCCGCGGGCTACTCCAATTAACAACTGTTGCAATCTTCTTAGGATTCACAGTCAGTCCTTCCTTAGAGATAATGTAACCCAAAAATGCCACTTGCTCCAACCAATACTCACATTTACTCAACTTAGCATACAGTTGGTTCTCCCTCAAAAGCGGCAAAGATGTTCTCAACTGATGCTCATGCTCCTCCTTTGTCTTTGAGTACACCAACACATCATCTATGAAGACAACTACAAACTGATCAAAGAAAGGAGCAAATGCCTTATTCACCAATGCCATAAAAACTGCTGGAGCGTTCGTTAACCCGAAAGGCATCACTAGAAATTTGAAATTACCATATCTCGTCCGGAATGCAATCTTAGGAACATCCTCCTTTCTGACTCGCAACTGATGGTAACCGGAACGCAGATCTATCTTCGAAAAGCATTGGGCTCCCTACAACTGATCGAATAGCTCATCGATCCTTGGTAACGGGTACTTATTCTTAACAGTCACTTGATTCAACTGTCTGTAGTCTATGCACATCCACATAGTCCCGTCCTAGCCTTCTTCTTCACAAATATCACCGGAGCTCCCCACGATGAAACACTGGGCCTGATAAAACCCTTGTCCAAAAGATCTCCAATCTGAGTTTTCAACTCCTTCAATTCTGCTGGTGCCATCCTATAAGGGGCATTCGAAATAGGTGCTGTCCCTGGCTGCAATTCTATCACGAAATCCAACTCACGAATAGGTGTCAAACCAGGAATCTCATCCGGAAACACATCCGGGAATTCTCGCACCACTGGAATCTCATCAACAGACTTGGACTCCTTATCTTCCGTAATAAATGCGATAAACCCTTCGCAACCACTCCTCATCAACCGCTCTGCCTTCAATGTAGAAATCATCCGAGTGGAGATGGGCCTTTTATCTCCAATAAACTTAACACTACGGTCTACACTCTGTAACTTAACGGTCTTGTTGAAACAATCTAACACCGCTCGGTTCGCTGCTAACCAATCCATACCAAGTATCACATCAAACTCCGCCATTGGTAAGATGATAAAACTGATGGTCAGCTTAACTTTCCCAATCTGAGTACTACACCTAAGGTAAATAACATTACAAGGTACATGTCTACCTACAGGGGTGGGTACTATCAAATCATATGGTAGTATCTCCTTATCCTCCCCCAAATGCAGTGCAAATGCTGGTGCAACAAACGAGTGTGTGGATCCAGGATTAAACAGAACTTTAGCATCAAATCCACAAACTAAAAGTGTACCTTCTATGACATTACCTGTAGCATCTGCTTTCTCATGCGTCAAGGCATAAGCTTTCCCTGCTTGCTGGGGACACTGCTGGTGATACTGCTGCGGTGGTCTCTGACTACGACCCTGGAATCTGGGTGCTAGGGGTCTCTGCTGATATCGCTGCTGAAGTACTGGAGGATGCTGATATGGTGGCTGAGGTGGTCGAACAATCATCTGCTGCTGCTGCTGCTGTGGCCTATAGCCTGTCCAGGAGGCATTTGTCTCAATGGCTGCGTAGGATGTGGTGGCCTGGGCGCCGGAGCTAGAAATGCTGGTGGTGCCACTCCTGTCTTTCCTGGGCAGTTGCGAACCTTATGCCCTGGATCCTCGCAATGGAAACACACCCCTGACTGTTTCCTGCAATCACGACCATAATGATTCCCTCCACAATGTATACAAGAGACTCGCTGTGGCTGTTGTCGGAGTGTAGGCTTGAATCGTAGCCTCTTGGGCGCTGGTTACTTATACAACAGGGACGAAGAACACTGTGACTTGGGCTGAGGTATTAGTGCTAAGATCCTCTGTTGCTCCAAAGCAATCACATCTTTCAGGGACTCCTCTGCCCAATATGCTTCCTTGACCACATCATCATAGTTGGTCAGTCTGCTGCGCTGTACTTGCATCTTAATGTCTGCTCGCAGTCCCTTGATGAATCTCCGAACTCTCTCTGACTCTGGCTGAATCAGACTCTCAGCAAATCTGGAAAGATGGGTGAATGTGATCTCATAATCCTGCACTGGCAGATCACCCTGCACCAGTCTCTCAAACTCTTCCATCTTCTGATCCATGTAATGCTCTGCGATGAATTTCTTCTGAAATTGCTCTGTGAAAGTCTTCCAGGCTACACCCTCTTCAATTGCCTCATAAGGGTGCTTGATAGTCTTCAACCATCTCTTTACTGCCCCACGAAACATGTGAGCTGCAAGCTGCACCTGCTGAATGCCCGTGCACCGAAACACTTTATAGATTTTCTCCATCTGGGCAACCCACTCGTCTGCTACGGCAGGATCCTCTATACCATGGAACTCTGGTGGGAATCTCTTCCTGAACTTCTCAACCAGCTCGTTCAGATCATATTCCTTGGCCTGTGGCTGGCCCACCTTCTGTACTACCTTAAGCATTTGAGCTTGGAATACAGCCTAGTCCTCATTCTGCTTATGGCTCTGCTCAGCCATATCTTTCTGGGACTGGATGAAGGCTGCCATGAATTGATGGAATTGGTTCTCAGTGGCATTTTGAGAAAAACTACCCTCACCTCGGGTATTATGTCTACCAGCCATAATCTTGTAAAATACTCAAGGTTAGTTTCTATATGCCCCAAGCTAACAAACAATACTAAAAAATAAAACTAAGAGATCAACCTACTGACTAACGGAATCCTCACACGCGTCCTATGGTTTCTAAAATTTTTACCCTAAGAAACCCTCCACTGCTCTGATACCATCATGTCATGTCCCCCGAACCCGATTAAAGAATAAACCGGATCTGGAGAGTGAATTTTAGGACTAATTAAAATTTTGTCATTTGGGCCCACGGATCGTAAGTCCGCGGCGAGGATATAATATTTCAAACCTCATGTACTACAACAATGTAGAGTTCATACAACTCTAGGTATATGGAATATCAAGCAATGAATAATAATTCTCACTGAATATTTAAGTTGTAAGAAAGATATGAACAAAAACTAACCAAAAAGTTAAGATTATTTATTACATTGGCCAACCCAATAAACAAGCCTAATAAAGGTAATGAGTCAATGAAGTAAAGGTCCAACGAGAGAAATAATAAAAGAATAATCTAAATAAAGACCCATGTAAATCTCTTTCTTGCCGGAAGTAATGACGCTACTCTACGTCATCAGCACGCCACGCTCGTGCCTCCTCTGCTAGTTGGAGATCCTCCGGGATCTCCTCACCGGCCTGCTCCTCGTAATAGTAGAAGTCACCTGATGTGTCTGCACACCAAGGAAAATAGTCAACGACATGTTGAGCAATAGATAAGCAAAGCATAATAAACATGATAGGCATCAAGTATAGAGTAATAACAGGTATGATAATCATGTGAATACAAGGATCGAAGCTAGGCATAAAGCAAGAATATTAATCAACAAAAATAATAAAAGAATCCTAGCAATCATCTAGCAATAACCACTATCTATGCAATGTAAGATAAGAAATAAGAGGAAGACTCCGAGGATGTCCAAGCCACCTCCCGGGGTACCAGTAACAATCCCAAACAAGACTACTGATACCAAAGTCAGGCTCCAGTAGGATCCAAGCTCCCGGTCCTGGGAATAGTAACACGGTCCAAGCCCACTCCCAACTATTCAACACCATGGACGCCGTCCAAAGCCGACTGCCCACCCCGACAATCGAGTAACCGGTTCGTCATTAACCCCAAACTGCAGATGGCCATGATATGCAAACAATAATAAAGTGGTTCTGACACAAGGACAAACAAGACAAGCAAGTCTAGCTAGTTCCATGTACAAGACAAGATCATAGGGATTATCTCTTCCAAAACAGTACAAGACAACCAAGCCACGTGATAATCCCCTTCCATTACTAGCCAGTCATGTTTATCAATACAAGACACAGGTTCCTATGGTACACTCTAAGTGAGGTCCAAGTCCTAAATTCTATAAGAATTTATGTTTCATATATAATTAAGTATTTTATGTCAAGAGAGTGTACAAGGAATGTTATCAACGGATACAAGTCACAAGTCAATGAAGAATTACAATCCGATCCTAGGCAAGTGGTGTCATCCATGTATCCGACATGTCCTATCAGGGTACATGTGGAAATTGAATCAATGATGCTTCTAGGGAAATCCCTTAGTGTACAATCATGTTAAGCATCTATTGAGACAATTACATACGCATTCGGTTAGACCATGCATAATACACGAATACCTAGACAACCCATCGAAATCACACCAAGCCACGTGTTTCGATTTCAATCCCATTCATGGTCATGTGATACTAGGTTAGAGGTTTCCAGCATCTAAGTCCCAAAATCCTAGGTTCCAATTTTAGTCCGGAACAACAAGGCAAAATGGCCAATTTCGGCTGACCCTCATGATGGTGTTGGTTGACCGACGTGATGGTGTCGGTTGACCGACACGAACCGAGGGCTAACCGACGGAATAGAAGCCAATTTTTGCTCTCTGGTTTTGGAACCGAGGTCAGTGTCGACTGACCGACGTGATGGCTGTCGGCTGATCGAAATGTCGGCTAACCGAAAACCGAACCGAGAGCTGACCAAAAGCACAAAATTTGTGAAAACATAGCTCTCTGGTTTTCTGACCGACACCCTGATGTCGGTTAACCGACACTGCGCCGAGAGCTGACTGACATTACGAAATTCGTACGGGTTCTGGCCATTTCTGAACTCTTCCTCCCCCAATTCATTTTCCTCCATTCCCAAGCCTACCAAAAGGCTACAACCTGTATAAAATAGAGCCTCCTGCTCTCCCCAACCATCCATTCATTCCATTTCATCCATTGAATCAAATATATAAATCTAAACAATCTAACATCATAATTTATCCATTTTCCCAAACATCTAACCTAACATGTATTTTCCTCAAATCAATATGTAACATGCTTCGAATTAAAGGGAGATCTACAAGATACATAGCCAATCAAATGGAAACAAACATACATGCTTATAAATGAAATGCATATCTACTTGCCTCACCCAAGAAGAAGATTGGAATTGGGCAAAACTTGAGGAGAAGCCTTTCTACCCCAAAATCCACGATCTAACCCGATAAAATGAAATCTGGGAAGCCAAGAAGAAGAAAGGAAGGCAAAGAATCAAGATCAGACATAATCTAATCAAAGGAAAGATAATATGAAAATATGAGATTGTGAGAAGTCTTACCAAATTGGTACCGGAAGAAAGAGGGGATCACAAGGATGAAGATGAGCGGTTTGGATCGCGGAGTTGATCTCTCCGGGCTGGAGTTCCAGGCTTGAAAAGAGAAGAGGAAGAATAAAGGGCTGCGGTCATGGTTTAAAATCTCAGTATCGGTCACGGTATCGGCCGGGCCGAAAAACGATATCGTCGCGGATATCGGTCCGTCGCGGTCATCGCGGTGTGAATTGTTTTTTAATCCAAAAAAATTCGCAAAAATATCCAAAAAATCCAGAATATTAGAAAATGCTGGAAAATAATATTTTTTTTCATTAGTGACAACAATAAATCAAAATCTCGGTCACCTTAAGTTATGAGTTATGTCTGTGTCGCTGTTCGCTTTCTTCTCTAGTATTTCATATAATGCAACCATTATTGATGCTCATGATCAATTTATTAGTGTAAAATATAAGAAAATAAAGATAAGTAGATAACAAACATATCAATCATCATTTAATACTAACTCAATCATCAAATTAGTTATGAAATTCATGACCATGAAGATAACACATTAAAATCTGAAACATGATAGTGAGATAGATAAATCATAAAGCACTTGGGCATCAAAAGGTTCATGGTTTACCTGAAATTAGAGGGGACTAGAGAGTAGAAACTAGAGAGAGATTGATGAGTATGAGTGTATGATAGTTGATAGATTGACAGCCTAATACCAAGTGGAGTGTTGCCCAGGCTCAATATCATCATCATCATCATCATTTCTTCGGTATTGATTAAAAAGATATGCTCCATACTGTTGTGCAGCACTACCATACACATGACCATATTCAGATTGTTCTTGAGAAGATGATGAACTATCTTGATCCCCTGTAGATTGTTCTTGGTAATTGTGCAAAAATGGCATGAAATAGCCATGAAGGGCATATAAAGGTCGTTGGGGATCATGTGGTAGTGGGGAAGCCTCCCTTGCTCAATTAATATATGTTCGATAGACATTATCGGTGTTGGTGAAGGGGGTACCCAATTAGGGTCATACGAATAATTCATATGCTGTTCATACATGGCACCTTGTTGGCCAATATAACCCCCATGATGACCATGAGTACCTTCCCCCGCTCCATGAATCATTAAAAGAACATATTTGTGATGAAATTTCAAAAAAATGATATATTTTTATTCAAATATTAAAAATTTTAAAAATTGAAAAATAAAAAAAAATACAAAATCATGTGTATGAGTAGATCTAGCATGAAAGTATATAGATCTAACTTAGTTCTAAGTGAAGAACACAACACAAGTGACATTCTCATGATTTCAATGCTTCATTTAAAAAAAAACACATAAATACATAGTAAATCCGAAAATAAAAAAATTGAAAAAAAAATTCAAAATCATGTGTTTGAGTAGTAGATCTAGCATGAAAGTATATAGATCTAACTTAGTTTTAAGTGAACAATACAACACAAGTGACATTCTCATGATTTCCATGCTTCATCTAAAAAAAAACACATAAATACATAATAAAATGCTTTAAGATGATTTTCTCTTACTTAAATAATTTTTTCTTGAAGAAATATGCAAAGAGGGATGTGTGAATGTGTGGGTGCTGCTCTAAGGTGTTTGGATATGAGAAGAGAGGGGAAGAAGATGAAAAATGTGAAAAAAAATTAGGATTAGTGTTATTTTTAGGAATATCGGCCGATATTTTCAAAATATCGGCCGATATCCTCGTTACGGCCGAGATGAAGTTCATCTCGGCCGATATACTAATATTTTGGGGAATTTTTTGCTGATATTTTCGAAAACCGATATCTCATCCCGATATCGTACCGGTTCCGGCCGATACCGGTTCATACCGGCCGATATGAACCGGTATCGGCCGGTTTTTTAATCCATGGCTGCGGTTGTTTCTTCGTTGCAGAGAACGAATATTAGATTAGGGTTAAGATTAGGTTAAAGAATAAGAGAATAAGAAAAGACAAGTTTGCCCTTGTCAGGTGAAGAATGGACCACTTGAAGGGTTTCTGATCGTCGGATTGCGGCCGTTCAAGAGAGAAAAATGATCAGCGCGACGAAACCTTTCCACCGAACCCAAAAATCACGACGTTTGGAATATTTCGGAAAAACACTTAATTTTTCCTAAATTGCAAACTACCCCTTGCTATGATCAAACGAACTCGGAATCTAATGAAACTTCGTAGACACTATTCTAATACTAAAAGAAACTCGCTCATGATCTAAACCCACTTAAATATCTAAAATATAATTAATTATAATAATAACAAATTAAACGGGTCAGGGCCTGATATTGGGCCTAACTGACCTAGTAAGGTCACGGACCTTACAACGGTGTTACTAAAAAAAAAATAAGAAAATCAATAAGATCACCCCCAATCTCCGATCTCAATCATTAAAACAATTAAGAGGTGTTTGGATAACTTAGAAAATATCTTACAATATCTCACTTTCTTCCAAAAACCTTCATATTACATTATTCAAGGATATGCTGTATATAATAATGTTTAAAAAAATATTTTCTAACTACGAATGAGCAACCATAATTATGATGGCCCACTATAAATTTTAACATTTATGGGTCCCATTTTTAGAATGTCTCCACAATGCTTACAAATTTAATGTGGGGTCTTATAGTAATATCACGACTACATAGCCCTTGTTAATTATCAATATTAGGTGGGTCATACAAATGTCACGCTCGGGGCTTTCATTGTGATTACCAACATTAGGTGGGTCCCATACTATCAAAATTAGACGGGTCCCATGATTATCAAGTTTGAATTGTGTGATAGTCATTATAAATTTGACATCAGTAAATGAGTCCCACTATTTGATAGCTCTCCTACCATTAATATGACTACCAACATAAAATGGGTCCCAGAACTTCTTATAAAAACAAAAGCTAGATATGGCTATTTGTGATAATCGCCATTATATGTATTATAGTATAGTTACCAACGTTTGGTGCACCCACCTTAATTAAATAATATTGCTTGGATCTCATGATTTAAATTTAATTTTATTTTATTTTTACAATAGATGGGTCCTACCATGATTATTAACACCTGTGATTACTAATTAGTGGTCCTGTGTTGGGTTAATTGATTATATTCTCACCATTTCGTATTTGGTGCATCATCTTGTGAGTTTTTTATAAATTGTCAAACACTTCAAAGGTATATTAAAATCCGTGAAGATTGCCAAACACCATAAGTGACATAATATAATAATATGATACTAATTTATTCTATAATAATAAAATCTTACAATATTTAAACTTGTTGATAATATATTATGCACGTATCCAAACACCCCCTTAACAACAAAAGGAGGCGTATCATAGGGTTTCTATATGCATCAACAACACGCAAATCAAGAAAGAGTACCAGTATTAAATCTACAAATTATGGTTAAGTACTTGCCTGAGGTCCGTGGTTGAGGGAGACGGTCTAGAATTCCTTTTGCCAAAAGCCCAAGGTGCTATCTCAGAGAAAAGTTGGAAGAGAGAGAATTGTGTGTGAAAAAAAAAAGAGTGTGGTGTATAAATAGGGAATGAGAATAGGAATTGCAACCTGGCTTAAATTCTAAAATGAACAGAGTTTGGGTTCTATAAAGATAAGAGTTTGGAATAGAAAATAATTATACTCACTAAACTGGGCGCAGGTTAACTATGGGTCAAGACACCTATTCAACAAGCCTAACTCACCAAACCTAAGTCTAGCGTGGTCCCCACTTAGACTAATCATGTATTTAACTAAAATATATTCAATTATTCTAGGGGTTGGAAATTAAGACACATAAACCCAACACTTATTCTAGGGGTTGGAGAGGCCACAAAATCATGCTGAATCACCACTTAATCTTCATTATGAAACATTTAGATTTGTGATCAACGTCGGAATTAGTGATGATATTTTCAAAAAGAATCCTGACATTATTGTGATATTATTATCAGAAAACACTAATTCCATTCCTAACAGATACATGATTTTAAAAAGTCAGCAAGACTAAAAGTGTTGTAAGAAAAATGTGGTATTAATAAAACTGTAAAAATTCAAAATGTTTTGTTTATTTTCTATTTTAAACCATTGATGACAAATTGATTTATTGATCTATATTTTCCATGGCGTTTTTCCATTAAACATTACTGATGATTATGGTCATGACCATTTAGAAAAGTCCACTATAGACAACTGGACATTTTTCCTTAAGCAATGAGCACTTTATAACATTTCTTTTAGTTATACATGGAGAATCTTGAAATAAGAACTATTTGTGATCACCCTATTTTTACTAGCAAATGGAACCCTCTTATGATCAATCCAACCCCTTATACTCATGACTCACTAAAGAATGGGTATAAGTCCAAATTTCACCCTCATCCAGCTGTTTCTTACCGATCAATTAAAATTAAAAATAAATAATGCATTCTAAAATCATTAAACTTGAGGGGCATAGATCAAAGGTTAGGATGATTTAATAGATCAGTTGATATTTTGTATACACTTTGGTCTCAATTAGATCTTTCAATCCACCGCCTCCCCTAGATTGGCATAGCCCAAGTTGGTGATAGATGTGCGAGTGAAAAATATAGAGAGGATGCTACGAGGATGGTGATCTTCCGCCCATGGTAATTTTGCAATTCTCATTGTCTTGCTAGATTTTTTTTTCATATATATTTCTATGGGTCTCATTATCCAAATATATAGAGAACGCTTTCTCATCAAAGCCGAGGAAACGCCTCTCCAAATTAATGCAATATGCATGCATGAACAAGGCATTTAATTGAGATTACACTAAAAAGCCATTGAAGTTTATGGGCAAACCGTGTGGGGCTTATTAAGCCCTCACATTCCAACAGCTGGGACCAAAAGGGGTGGTCATGAGAGGTGCTCAAGAGAGGTGGCCCATTCATTATAGATAACTGGACATTTTTCCTTTAGCAATGAGCACTTTTTACGGAGCTCACCCATGTGGACAACAATCAAAAGGAGGGATGAATAGCACACAATTTGGAGATGATATATATATAGGGCAGTCCTCCCCTCAGCTCATGCGCATGGGAGGATTTCTGTCCGCTCCCTAGGTGGGGGCCACTGTTTGGCCCATCCAAATGGACCAAACAATGGGCCCCCTTGAATCGCACATGTCCACCAAAATTTGGCCCCATTCGATTAAATTGGACCGTTGGATCGTGTGACACACATATAAATATATATATACACCGTTAAAATCTTGTGGCCCAGATGGAGATGATAGAAATTAAGGATTGGGCTGATTTTTTGTAGAGAGGGGGGGCCCTGTGTGTGCTTCAAATCACCCCCATCCCCATGCCTAGGTGGGTCACTATGTGGGCCCCACGCCCCTGAGCGTACGGGCTTATCGTGCACTTGAGCGCAGGGGAGGAGGCCCCTTATATATGGAAATATTCATGTGCATTTCATCTCTCACCATGTTATTGTGAGGGACAACATAGTAGGGTTGACTTTATAGCACATCTGAATCATCCACACGCATGAAATCCTCTTAAGTACACTAGACCCATTGAATTTTCACCAATCCAAATGGATTGGACCGTTGGATCGCGGGTCAAATTTTTTCCTTTAATATAAAGTCATTAAATTTGTGAGTCATGGATGAAGGGGTTAGAGGCATGGGACTCTCCCCAAATTTGATATGTGGTCTCATCCAAGGTGTCTATTCTCATCCCTCACAAGTCCCATGATTAGTGGGTCCCTAACCTCTCCTAAGCTCAAGCTTAGGATAAGGTAAGCTCAAGTGTAGTGGGGCCCACATGGGGATGGGGATGGGGGAGATTTCAATGACTCCCTAGGATCTTCCTCTCTGCGAAAAAATCATCCCCAACCATGATTTCTATCATCTCTATATGGGCCCAAAAATTTAATAGTTAACGGTTCTTTCGATTCGATACATAGTCGATCCAACGGTCCAGTAAATTCGAATCTTACAGAAAGTTTGTGTACATGTGCAATTTAGAGGGATCATGTGTTTAGTCCATTTCAATGGACCAAAGGTGAGCCCCACAAGTATGAGTGTACGAGATTTTATCCTAAACTTGAGCTTAGCTTAGGAGAGCCTTGCTCTCTATATATATATAATTTTAATTTATTTTGATTTAACTTAGATAATATCAAAGGAGTCTAACATTTGGGTCACTGTCAAATTAGGATCATTGGCCCTTACCCTAGTGTCAAGGGCGCCTAGGTTGGGCCAGGGTGAACGAAAAAAAAACTAATATTTTTAATATTTGATTCATTTATATATATACCACTATTGACAGAAAAAATATATTCTCTTTTTTCTATATGTGAAACTACTTCCTTAACTAAGACAAATCTTTACTTCATATTAAAATTACATACTAATGTTTTAGAATTTTAATATAGTAAATTGATTTTTTTGATCATATATATATATATATATATATAAACAAGCAAAACTTGACCGGATTTAGTACGGGTAAGGTCAAGTACATGTTGGTCTACTTCCCTTTATGCAAACCAAAAAAAGGATCTTAGCAAAGTCCAAAGACGGTGTTTTTGACAGGTTGGCCTATTCTCATTGTCAAAGTCGAAATGGTAGATTGGACTATTCTCATTATCAAAGTCGATATGGTAGACTGAAAATTTGTGCACTACCGGGGAATGAAATATTTTCTAAGCGAGGTGAATGACCAATCCATGGAGTCATATTATGATCAATAGAACCCACGTAGGCCTACCTGAAGTCCGCCATATCAATTCTCAACTTCTGCCATGCCATTGAGAGAGTTCTTTGGGATGACGTCTTTTTAATACTCTTTTTTGCATATTTGAAATATTCTAAAAATTAAAAACAAAAATATATATATAGCAAGAATATCACAATAATATCAAAAGAAAATGAAAAGAATAAATAAAAATCGAAACTTAGAGCCTATAATTAGGACAATTTTTAACAATATTTTATATCAATTCTTTTAGTTATTGTTTATTTACTTAAAGTGGAATTCGTTTTTCCAGCATCTCTTTTTGAGTTTTCCTATTTATGGCCTACCTTTAATCTATCTAATTGGTTCCCACACACCGATCCTCATTGGATAATTAGCATGAATCTAAATTTCATATAGCTCAAATGTTACTCAGAGTTGAACTCTATCACAAAGAATTTGCACAGTGCAAAGCATTAAACAATAGGAGTTTATAATGGCTAGGGTCATTTAATTAAAGTGATATATCATATTTTTCCATCTCCTCCAAAACGTTTTCTTGTTTCGTGCCTCCTTTGATTGTCATACATTTACACGAGCTCCTTTAAGAACATGAGTGTTTCTATCTTTAAAAGTACTCGAGTACTTTATAGCATTTCTTTTAATTATAAGTGGAGAATCTTGAAATAAAAACTACTTGTGATCACCCTATTTTTACTAGCTAATGGAACCCATATGATCAGGGCAGACCTACATGTTGGCCTAGGGGGCCATTAAGTTTTCAAAATTTTATTTTTTACCACTAAATTTTTTGTAATTTTTTATTTTGACCCATACATTGTTAAATTCTTCTTTGAATAATTTTCATTTGCGCCCCCCCTGCCCCCCGTCGTCAATTCCATTTTCTGGGTCCACCCCTACTTATTATCAATCCAACCCCTTATACTCATTACTCACTAAAGAATGGGTATAAGTCCAAATTTCACCCTCATCCAACTGTTTCTTACCGATCTATTAAAATTAAAAAAATAATGCATTTTAAAACCATTAAATTTGAGGTCCATAGATCAAAGGTTATGATGATTTAATAGATTAGTTGATATTTTATATACACTTTGGTCTCAATTAGATATTTCAATCCACTACCTCCCCTTGATTTGGCGTGGCTCAAGTGGTGATAGATGTGCGAGTGGAAAATCTAGAGAGGATGCCTGAAGGCTGGTGATCTTCGGCCCATAGTAATTTTGCAAATCTCATTGTCTTGCTAGAATTTTTTTACATATTTCTATGGATCTCAGTATCCAAATATATAGAGAACGCTTTCTCCATGCATCAAAGCCGAGGGAACGGCTCTCCGAATTCATGCAATATGCATGCATGATTAAGGAATTTAATTGAGATTACACTAAAAGGCCATTGAAGATTATAGGCAAACCGTGTGGCGCTGATTAAGCCCCCACATTCCAACAGCTGGGACCAAAAGGGGGTGGTCATGATGAGAGGTGCTCAAGAGAGTTGGCGCCCCATTCATTATACATATATGTATCGTTGTTATAAGCTGTGTAGCCACAACGAGAGAGAGAGAGAGAGAGAGAGAGAGAGAGTCAATATTTCAACATGAAATCCCCATATAAATTCAATTTTCAAATTACAGACTACAAAAAACCATTTAGAATTAGGAGATACATCCACTTCCATTTGCATGTATGGACTATGAAGTGCTTATTATTTTAACCGACACGACTTGCATGTATCAAACACTTATTCTTTTAACAAGCTTTTCACATTTTCAGGTGTCAGTATTATTGTTCTTGGGTCCTTGCAACAAACTCTCATCTAACTCTGAATCTTGTCTTGGCTGTAAGCCTCTTCAGAAGCAGAGGCCTGTGCTGTAGTGGGAACATGGGCTGCAAAGTTCATTTCTTCGGGTTTTGGCGGGCAGTGCCCACCAGCTCCTGGTGTAATTGTGCCATCCGAACTGCAGGGAGATGACACAATATTGCCTTGCTGCAGGGACTGAGACATGAGGATTTCTTTCTTCAATCCCGGCTCTCCTCCTAAAGGCCTAGCCATAGAGAGATAAGGACGAGTCGAGATCAAGACGATGAACAGAATCGATATTAGAGGCAACAGGTTTCTTCTGAAAGAACCCATATCTCAGTGTTGAGAGAGAGAGAGAGAGAGAGGGAGGATCTTCTTGTGGAGTACTAAAGGAGATGGAAGTATGAGGTGTGAAGGAAAGGTGGAGTTTGTTGTTGTATATATAGCGGTTGTACGTGTTCGGTGCTGGTGGTGTTTAGGAAGCTGCTGTTGTGTTTCAGGAGATTGTTTGACTATGCCTTGTCCCGTTGTAGGGTTCAAGGGAAAAGGAGTCGGGTCCTGAGTCTGACTGTAAACATCCGGACTAGGTAACTTCCTTGGTTTTTCCTAATTTTTGAATATTGAATATTTGGTTTGAATTGAATCTAATAAGGTCTAGAGATAATAAAAAGAAAAAGGGCCTCTGATCTATAAAAAGAAGGTCGAGTTCGGGTTTGGCTTTTGGTAGAGGACCCGTTTCTAAATCCGCAACTAAACCCATACCTAGGGTGTTTGTGGGCTGGGTCGGGAGCGGTTTAGGCATTACAAGCCTGACTCGACTTTAGAAATACAGGTCTTGGTCCAGCCCAATCCCAACAAGCTAGCTAGGGCAAAAAATGACGGGCCCACCCATTCAGTCAATCGGGCAAGGCCAGGATTCAACAAGCTTAGTTTACATATCCAAGCCAGGCCTAAAGTGGGCTGAGTCCAATCTGGAGTGACCCAGGAGCACCCTTACTCATAGTTAATTGTGCAAACAGGTTTAGGCTAGAGGAGCTGTATCCATAGCCAAATCTAAATTGAAGGTTCAAAAGCTTGGGCCAAAACTATAATAAAAGCCTCCACCCCATGCCAAATACTAATTAGAAACCTATTATATATAATGTGTGGGGAAATTCCCGAACTCATCAGAGTCCCGGCCCGATGCTCCATCTTGGGCTCCTGCACCAGCTAGGTCCATCTCTGCCAGGCATGTCACCTCGGCAGAATTCACTTCGGCCAAAGCATCGCACTTCGGCCGAGTGCTCCATCTCGGCACCTTTGCCAGAAGTCTCTGGCCAAGCCATGTCGTCCCCGACCTCGGCTGCCCAGCTCAGCGACAGTGCCAGCCCCATCCACCTCGGCAACAGTGTCCAGGACCCTCCATCTCCGCCAGGTCCTCACCTCGGCAAGACACTCCATCTCGGCCAAGCGCCTCATATCGATGAAAGTACTGAGCACTGACAGCTGTCCTCCCATAGACGCTCAAGCACGCTACGGCACGCGCGACAAGACAAGGGGACAGCCCATATCTCCGGACAGATCGCCGTCCACAGCTCCCAAAGCGCCATGATGAGGCTCGATGGGACTGCAATTAAAGAAAAGTAGGCTACGATGGGACTGCACCTCTCTAGTACCTGACAGAGTGGGCTATGACAAGACAGTCAACCACCCCTTTGCCTCCTCGATCTCTTCCTCTTTATAAACACAAGAACAATTCACAACCAAGGGGCGAACAGATACCCACATGCTAGTACGACATCTTCTTCCCCAAAATCTCCATCCTCTGCTTAGTTCATACACTAACTTAGGCATCGGAGAGCCTTGCGCCACTCAGGCCAGGGTCCTCCGACATGCTATTCTTCTTCCTTTTCTCAAGCTTCTGGCGCAGGCATCGGTGTTCCTATTTTCTTTGAATAAGTCCGTGCAGACACCCCCTATTCTTGTGAGTCACATTTTTTGCACCTACAATTGGCGCCGTCTATGGGAAACGGCTACAAAAAGTCATCTTCCCAAACACCATGCCTCGAAGAACCAGAAAGGGAAAAGAACCACTGACACTGTCGACGCAGCTGCCGACGGTCCCCCGCCGGGAAAGGTAAGGAGCAAGATCTGGTCCAGCAAGCGTCCAACAGCAGGATACTCGATCGGGTTCATCCTCAAAGGATTCGACCTCGACTCTACCTTCCAAAAGGCGCACCCTGAAGGGCAACAGAAGCAACCGAGCTACTGGCGAAAGCTCGGGTAACAGTCACGACTTCAGAAAGCGACTTGATCAACGCATAGAGCAAGCAGTACGACAGCACATGGAGATGGCCGGCTTCGCTCAAGTTCGGGTGAACTCTGACGATTTCGGCACGTCTCCCTTCTCTCCAGAGATCAGAAGCTTCCCCCTTCCTGAAGATTTCAAAGTCCCGAGGTTCGTCGTTTATGATGGAACCTCGGACCCAGCAGCACACCTCCGGCACTTCACTCAGAGGATGTCGGTGTAGGGCGATGCAGGCCACCTGAACTGCAGAGTCTTCTCTTCCAGCCTCGGGGACCTCCCCCTAAAGTGGTTCTGCGCACTCCCCCAAGGATCGATCAAAAGTTGGCAGCAGCTCCGGAGTTCCTTCATGACGAAGTTCCAAGCTCACAGGGTCATCCCCAGGTCAGCCGCCGACCTGATGGCCCTTAGAATGAAGCAGACCGAGAACGTCACGCAGTTCGCCAAAAGGTTATGGGCTGTCTACAGCCAGATCGAGAATGCCTCAGATGCAATAGCAGTCATGTCTTTCCAACAAGCCATCCTACCAGGCAACGAGCTTCGGAGGGACTTGGCCATGTATCCCGTGGTCACTATGCCAGCACTGATGACCAAGATAAACCGATTCGTCAGGTAAGAAGCAGATGAAGCCCGAGCCCAGGAGCAACTCAACCTTTACGAAAGCGACCAGATAGCTTCCAGCTCAGCGGACGTCTCCAGCTCGGCGGATGTCTCCAGCTCACTAGCAGCCCCCAGCTCGGCAGAAGTCTCTTCCAGCTCGGGCGGCAGCTAGACGTCTCCTGTCATCACTTAGCTTCGACCGCCTGTGAGCTTCGATCGCACGACCCTCTATCGTCATTTCGGCGGCACGGTCCTCTACTGTCAGCTTCGATGGTGCCGTCAGCTTCAATGACACCGGCACGACCTTCTACTGTCAGCTTCGACCGCCCGTCAGCTTCGATCGCACGACCCTCTACCGTCATTTCGGCGGCACGATCCTCTACTATCAGCTTCGATGGCGCCGTTTGCTTCGATGACACCGGCACGACCCTCTAATGTCGGCTTCGATCGCACGACCCCCTACCGTCATTTCGACGGCACGATCCTCTGCTGTCAGCCTTGATCGCACGGTCCTCTACTGCCATCAGTCATCCAAAGCCACCGAGCTCACCCTGGGGTCGTTTTCTACACTCAGGCGTGACTCGCGTTCGGCAGCAGGGACCACCAAGCCCCCGGGTAGATAACCCATGCTTTTTGGCCTCCAAACGACCTCATGCTGGTCCGTCCACGTGCTGGTTTCAGCCTCACGCTGGTTTCGGCCTTATGCTGGTCTCGACTGCATTTGACGACCTCATGCTGGTCCGTCCACGTGCTGGTTTCGGCCTCACGCTGGTTTCGGCCTCATGCTGGTCTCGACCGCATTTGACGACCTCATGCTGGTCCGTCCACGTGCTGGCTTCGGCCTCACGCTGGTTTCGGCCTCATGCTGGTCTCGACCGCATTTGACGACCTCATGCTGGTCCGTCCACGTGCTAGTTTCGGCCTCACGCTGGTTTCGGCCTCATGCTGGTCTCGACCACATTTGACGACCTCACGCTGGTCCGTCCACGTGCTGGTTTCGGCCTCACGCTGGTTTCGGCCTCATGCTGGTCTCGACCGCATTTGACGACCTCATGTTGGTCCGTCCACGTGGTTGTTTCGGCCTCATGCTGGTTTCGACCGCATTTCACGACCTCATGTTGGTGTCGCCCTCGTGCTAGCTACGCGCTTCGCGCAGGTTCAGCCTCATGTTGGTCTCGGCCAGCGCCAAAGGGACTGACTTCGGGTTCATACACCCAGTCTTCCCTAAACTTTGGGTTCACGCGCCCATGGACTAACTTAGGATTTATACATCCAGTCGCTCCTAAAACCCTAGGTTGATACACCTTGGGAAGACTTCGGATTCATACATCCAGTCGTCCCTAAACTTTGGGTTCATGCGCCCATGGACTGACTTAGGATTTATACATCCAGTCGCTCCTAAAACCCTAGGTTGATACACTTTGGGAAGACTTCGGATTCATACATCCAGTCGTCCCTAAACTTTGGGTTTACGCGCCCATGGACTGACTTAGGATTTACACACCCAGTCGCTCCTAAAACCCTTGGGTTCATATACCCTGGGACTGACTTCGGATTTATACATCCAATCTGCCCTAAACTCTGGGTTCATACACCCCCCGATATCGATCCCGGACTCAGACTTGTGTCACGCCCCGAGCCCGAGATTTCACACATCCCGAGGCGCGACACACGCCCGCGTGGAAATTCGAGTCAACTCATTGACTCTAGGTCCCCACGTACGGAATTTACCCACAGGATATCACGTGTAAGGTTTATATTTTTTGATATGCCTGTATAATTTGTCAAATAGATATCCAATTAACATAACACAATCATCAAGATATAGAGCATAAGGGTCCATGAGCATAGATTTAAAAGTTCAAGTTCAAGAGATAGAAAGAGAAGGAATAAGTTAGTTAAGTTACAATCCCAAAAGCTAAACAAGTTTATAAGTTTCTACAAAATATGTGGCAATCCTAGCCACGGTCAGTGGGTCATTTAACGTCCCTTTCTCATCGTACGGATGTCTAAAAGACATCATCAGGAGTCCACTCTGCTACGTTAAGTGGAGGTTCCTCTTCCTCAAGGATCTCCAGGGCAGTGGCGTCGATGTATTCACCTGTAACGCCAAGTGTAGCACCATTAGACTAAGCTAAGCAAGACAAACATATACAGTCCATATAACATGTATCAAATGAATAGTCAGACAGGTATAAATCATAAGAGATCAAGGAATGATCACTAGGCATATCAGTGCATGAATTAGCATGAGACATACGAGTCATAGGTAACAGATAACATATTAACAGTACTAGTTGGCACATCCACATAAGCTATGTTCTCTCAAGTTAATCATATAATCATGAAATAAAATGAGAGCAGAATATCAGGACAGGACAGGGTGGTGCTACTAGGAGACAGAGGTACCCAGAATTCTCCATCGTAGACCTAGGGTACCGATAAACCCTCAGAATAATTTTCCCATCTGCAGAGGGCCAGAAATTTACTAAACCCACACTTAAGCCGGGTCCGACTTAGATAGGGTCAAAGCTAAGTGGTGCCGACTCATAGAGTGCAATATACATACAACAGATCAGGTGCAGAACAGTGTAAATCAGATACAGGACATATACAGGACATATCATATAGGTAACAAATCGGAACTTACTGAAATATACTGAACAAAGCCAGAAATAAATGTAACATGACACATGTGTAACAGAAAATACATAACTGGACAGAAGCATGATCAAGTCATACTAGAATACTGGAAACGGAATGCAATGCATGTACATAAATATCATAATCGGAATCAAGACAGAACTCAAGCCAAGCCTACGGTCTTGGGAACACATGTAGTCTTCACCGTCCAACTCGGGTAGTATTAAGAGTCCGACATTATCGGGCTACAAGGAACCCCTTGGCGTTACATAATTTGGATGTTGAATCCCTTAATAGAACACATTTGGCACGGTTACAATCCGAAGAACACAATGCCCCTTTTGTGGGTACGGGTGCTCAATCCATATCCACAATTAAACAAACTCAATGGTCATGAAAAAAGTTCAGGGTGCACATCCTACAGGTCCATCTATCAGGCCAATCAACTAGAACAAGCTACGGTCCAATGTCCGGCTCATGGAAACGTCCATTTGTCACAATTATGTAAAATCCAACATATAATCTTTTCCAAGGCTCAAATCAAATAAAATCATGAGCTTTCCAACGGTATGTAGATCTCCAAAAACGGACTTACGGTTGAAAAGTTATGGTCATTGGAAAATCTGCATACTGCAGGTATCAGGTTCGCTCGAGCGTTCAAATGTTCGCTCGAGCGGACCCCAGACAGAGAGCTGTTCGCTCGACCGGGCCGAAAGTTCGCTCGAGCGAACTCTCCCAGAGAGCCCTTCGCTCGAGCGTTCACTCACGCTCGCTCGAGCGAACTGTCAAATCCTGGGTCCGAAAATCTGAAACTTTCTTGTTTCCTTCCAAGCCATTCAAGGCATTCTTCTTGGTTTTAAACCACAACAAATGGGTATCTTAGGGCTTCCAAAATGCTCATCAAAACCATCAATAAACCCATATACATTAACAAGAAGAATCATTCATCAAAAATCCATTTTTGAGCAAGAGATGGGTATCTAAGCAAGATTGCATATATTCAAGAGACAAACAAAGAAGCATGCATATCAATGTACATATTTAACTTGCCTTGGTGCTTGGAAGCTAACTCTCACACCTAATCCTTGTTAAACTCGAAAATCCCCAAATATGCAAGCTCAAATGCCCTAAAAATGGTGAAAACGAAAATGAATGAAATGAATGGGGGAGAAGATGATGCATACATGAATCTGAGACATAATCTCAAGATTGAAATGAATACAAAGGGAAAAGGAAAATGTAGCTCATCAAATAGAGAAGATTACAAAGAAAAAGGCTTACCCAAAGAGCAAGGAGAAGAAAATGAAGGAATGCTTGAGCTTGGAAGATGAAGTCTTGTTGGAGAAGATGATAGGGTTGGAATGGTGGTTGGCTTCTACACTTGCAAGATTTCTTAATGGTTGCTGGGAGTGAAGAAGAAGAAAAGAAATGAAGTAAAAGAGAAGTGAAAGAAGAAGAAAGGAGTAGCTGAAATGGGGTTTTATCCCAATTTTATCCTGCACTTGCATGCAAGTCCACAAAATGGACTGAAATCTCAAATAAGGGCCTGGGTTAAATGAATGGGCTGGAAATGGGCCTAAATGGACCCGAATTCGATGGGTCAAGACATGAAAGTTAAGGCCCATGAAATGCTATATGCAATGCATTAAAACGCAAAAATTTCTAAGTACACACAAAGACCCAAAACACTCCAAAAGTCATAATCTACCTAGTAAATGGTCAAACCCCACTAATTCTACCTAATCAAGTCCAATCACAATCAAAACATCCATTAAGCAATTAATCTAAATTAATTAACTCTAAAACGAGATTAAGGCGGGTCGGGTTGTTACACTTGCACAGCCGAGATCCTCGAGACTCTGGGTTCATCTCGGCAAATGACAGTTCATCTCGGCCAAAGAGACTGCTCCACGTCTCCACCCCAGCTCTGCAGCAATGCTAGCCCCCTCGACAGCTTCACTAGAATACTTCCAACGAGACTGCACCTCAGGTGATGAGCCAGTTGGTCATGTCTCGGTCTCTCAGTTGGTGGCGAATCAATTGACTGAGTACCACCAATCTCAAGCGACAAACAGCTCCAAGGCACAAGTGTTGTCCTCCATGATACTCAGCTTCTGACCTCAAAGAGAAGTC
The DNA here is from genome assembly GCA_012931725.1 of Litsea cubeba. Classification (NCBI taxonomy): domain Eukaryota; kingdom Viridiplantae; phylum Streptophyta; class Magnoliopsida; order Laurales; family Lauraceae; genus Litsea; species Litsea cubeba. Next base: position 88,694,225 of record CM022947.1, read on the forward strand.
TAATGAGCTCAGAAGCTGGGGGGCTTTGTGTGGGGAAATTCCCGAACTCATCAGAGTCCCGACCCGATGCTCCATCTCGGGCTCCCGCACCAGCTAGGTCCATCTCAGCCAGGCAAGTCACCTCGGAAGAATCCACTTCGGCCAAAGCATCCCACTTCGGCCGAGTGCTCCATCTCGGCACCTTTGCCAGAAGTCTCTGGCCAAGCCATGTCGTCCCCGACCTCGGCTGCCCAGCTCGGCGACAGTGCCAGCCCCATCCACCTCGGCAACAGTACCAGGACCCTCCATCTCCGCCAGGTCCTCACCTCGGCGAAACACTCCATCTCAGCCAAGCGCCTCATATCGATGAAAGTATTGAGCACTGACAGCTGTCCTCCAATAGACGCTCAAGCACGCTACGGCCCGTGCGACAAGACAAGGGGACAGCCCATATCTCCTGACAAATCGCCGTCCGCAGCTCCCAAAGCGCCATGATGAGGCTCGATGGGACTGCAATTAAAGAAAAGTAGGCTACGATGGGACTGCGCCTCCCTAGTACCTGACAGAGTGGGCTATGACAAGACAGTCAACCACCCCTTTGCCTCCTCGATCTCTTTCTCTATATAAACACAAGAACAATTCACAACCAAGGGGCGAACAGATACCCACATGCTGGTACGCCATCTTCTTCCCCAAAATCTCCATCCTCTGCTTAGTTCATACACTAACTTAGGCATCGGAGAGCCTTGCTCCACTCAGGCCAGGGTCCTCTGACCTGCTATTCTTCTTCCTTTTCTCAGGCTTCTGGCGCAGGCATCGGTGTTCCTATTTTCTTTGGATAAGTCCGTGCAGGCACCCCTCTATTCTTGTGAGTCACATTTTTTGCACCTACACATAATATATTAAGCAAGGAGGTTTTGGATTCAATTTTGACTGTTAGTTATAATTTTGACCGGAAGTTACATCAACTATCTTCTTTATCTCTTTATCATAACCACTCATAATTGCTCTCCACTTTTCGTTTCTTTTCTATTCATTTTTTCAAAGACTTTGTTTCAATCCAAACTCTATCATTCCATTTCTACTCCAATTCTCATTTTTTTCATTCTATGATACCAACTCTTGGATTACATAAATACATACTCATAAAAAAAAAATTCTTTTGCTTTCTTTCTAAAAAAGCTATGAATTTTTTTTTTATAAATTAATATTTAAATTACAAAGTTTGTCATATTCGTGCTGAGCACAGGTAATTTTGATAGTTTTTTAATTATACGAGAATGTATCTCTTAGAAGGACCCCACTTAATTGGAGCATCACCCTGACTCAGAAACCTATACCCTTAAACCAAGCCATTGAATTTTCCGGGCCGGCATGAATGAATCTTTAGGTATGCTTATAGCTAGGTTTATTTCTAATATGGGATAAATGGCCTCGATTGTTCCATGACTAAGCCTGTCCGTCCATTCAAATCCTCAAAGTAAAAACATAATCCAACACCTCTAAGCTTGATGCTTCGTAGGACCCAAAAACGGTACTCAAATCTTAAAATCCGGTTATGGATCCCAAATAATCAAACCCCATGCATATACCATCAAACCTTCATCTTAGAAGACCCCACCATGACCCAGCTTTATTATACCTGTTAGAAAGAAAGAACCGATTAGTTTTGTTAGTGATCAGATTGGATTGTTAGTGGTTCGGTTACGGATAAAACTAGATTGTTAGTTTATTAGAGATTTTATGTTATACCATACATGGTTTTCCTCTCGTGAAAGTTGTGATTAATTCTTATGGCAGTATGGTGTTTTTTGAATTTCCACAACACCCACATGAAACGAGTCCGGATCTGCTGTAACGACTCAGTCCACTTGGTATAATATTGTCCGCTTTGGGTCCTTTGGGCCCTCACGGCTTTGTTTCTGAGAGCCCGGCTCACCGGTACCCAAAACGCGTTATACCAAGTAAAGTCTGCCCTCGCACTAATAGCTCAGTCTCTGGGCGGTCTCATAGGCGATGTGGGATGGGCTCCCTGCCTTGCTCTTTGGCTGGCCCGGGTTCTCACACTCCCCACCACTTAGAGGAGAGCCGCTGATACCATTTCTGTAACGACACCCGACCCAGCACAACAGTATGATATTGTCCGCTTTGGGCCTAGCTCACAGCCAAACACCCTCACGGATTTGTTTCTGGGCCCACTTTGTGTGGCCCAAAATGAAATGTTTCATACCAAGTTGTTGACACCAAAAATGTCACTTTGCCTTTTCAAGATCCAAAGAGCTACATGAAGTCGCAACCTGCCATAAATAGGTAATGCTGCTTCCAAAAATCAAATCTTATCAGAATCAAACAAAAAACTGCAAGATTCTTCCAGACAGCCAAAAGAGGAGTACACAAGAAGTTTCGGGCCATTTCAAAATCATTTGGCCTAACTTCGCTTCTCCGACAGCCGAAAAGGAGCTCTCGGTGGCAAAAGCTCTCCGGGACCATGGTTTCCAAGACAGAGCCTATGGATCATCTTAAAATGACTCCAATAGGTTCCCTGTCAAATTTCAAGTCAATCGGACATCGGTTGACCGCACATCAAACCGCGACATCTTCATCGCGACAAAAAGCAAGTCTACAGGTGATAGGACCCCAAACGGCTTCAAAACTCAAACAAAAGCCTATGGTTGGTCTTATTTATTGCTCAGGAGGCTTCACACCAAATTTCAGGTCATTCCGACATCGTTTGACCCAGTTTCAGCTTCTGACGGAAAATCGGCAGCTCTGCGCGACAAAGTCTTCGGCTTTCTCAGGAAATTGGAAACTTTGCAAAATAAAATGCAAGGATTCTCATCAGGTTTCCTACAAAGAAATCAGGCCAATAAATGGTCAAAATGTCAAGGAAAAGTACAGAAGAAAAAAGAATTAAAAAAAAATCAAAAACGGACGCAAAACGGGACACGAAAGGGGGAAAACCCCCCAGGGTCGCAGACCCCTGCGACCCTGGGCCAGGGTCGCCGGCGACCTTGGACCCCGGGGTCGCCGGGAAAGCCCCGGAAACCCCGGTTTTCGCCGTTTTTTTCGCGATTCGAGGATCCCAGCCTCTGGTACTTTCCAAAATTCATGCTTTTGAGGCACCAAGTCCTCTGACATCCGTCCAAAACACGGGTAAATCATCAAGAGTATCGAAGACAGTATTGATCGCCACCCGGTCAACCAAAAAAAGTGTGCTTTCCACCCGACCGATCGAGAAATCGACAGGACAGATGGCACCGACCCGCTGTTGGCAACAAACACCTAAAATTACATGGTCATCTGATGTCGATCTACATGAAGATCCATCGATGATCATCAACAGAAGAATCTCAAAAGACGTGGCACGGCCCGCGACTCTTCAGCTGCTCGGCGACCACTTAATGCGATTAATTGACTAGCTTTATTACAGTCATTAATCCATTTCTTTGGACGGCCCAATCAGAAGCAAGCATTCGGGAGTTACAAGTCAAGAGATTCATGGCATTTAACCCATGAAACTCCTCCCATCATGGCGATTAAAGGCGATTAAATGCCCTCAATCTCCTCCGGCCAATCAGAAGCCAAGAAAAAGGAGTTACAAAATAAACAATTCAATTTTGTAACTCCTCCCATTATGCGGCTTAATGACAATAAAAGCCCATAAACCCACCTAAAAGGCTACCTAAAAGCCTATAAATAGGAGGGCTCTCCAAGAAGAAAGAAAGGACACACAACGAACATCAACAGACAGCAGTCAGAAATCCAGAAAAGAGAAAAAGAGAGAAAACTCTGCGGAAGTTCTACACCGGCCACCGCAACAAGGTGACAAAAGTCCCTTGGGGGGTACCCCCCCCCCCCAAGGTCCTTGCCTTCTCCTCCTGCCTCCAATGGCTTAGATATGGCTTTTCAGCCCGTCTACTCGGCTTTTTATTGGACATAGGACTTTCCTTTGGTCTTTGTCCTCTAAAAACCTGAGGTTATAGCCAAGCCAAGCGAATCAATAGCATCCTCTGTTCTCATCTGCATGGATGATGGCGAAGCCCACATATGGCTTGCGACCGTCAATCTAAACGAGTCCCCCACAATCTCCTGAGAAGTTAGATCCTCCTTTTCTTGCTTTTCATTGTAGTTTGTATTTTTTCAAAAGAGACAAAAATCACAATTCTTGTCTTTCATTGTTGATAAGGATTGTAAATCGGCTATAAATGCCAAAATCGGCTATAAACGCCAAAAATCGGCTATAAACGCCAAAATCGGCTATAAATGCCAAAAAAAATCGCCTTTCACGGCAAATCAAGAAAATGTCTCTTTTCTTAAATATATGTGCAATGGAAAACTTGAAAGAAGTTGATTTCCTTTTTTACTTGCGAAGGTTGATCCCCGGATCATCACTTGCAATTCCAAGTAAAATAGAAAATCTGGCACACCCAAAAAAAAAAGAAATGTTGATGCACGCCCTTGCCCCCGGTTACGAAAGGGTCGGAACCAAACGGACTCCCACGTCCGCCGACCTCGGTAGAACCGAGCAGGAGCGCGGTCCATCAAGCTGGCACACCCGGTGGGACTCGTTTATTTGAGAACACGATGATAGAAATGAAATATTTGCATATCATATATTTTGCTCTATGCTTATATTTCTTTTCTTGATTCCTTGGCTACTTTATAATTGGTGACCTATGTTGAATTCCGCATAAAAAAAAAATGAGATGAGATTTTTTGTTTGGAAATTTTAATTCTTTGAATTTATTTCCACTCTTTCTCTTTTCAAAAAAAAAAAAAAGAAAAACAAAAAAAAAATCAGATTTTTCAGTTTGGATTCAAAATTGAGAAACCTTGATCCGTTCCTATCGTTCATCGCGCTTGCAGAAATGTTGAGCCTGTTCGACTAAGGTTTTGGGCCATGGTTTCTCTTCGATGAGTTCATTAAAAATCCAAAAAAAATAATATATATATATATAAAAAAGTAAAAAAAAAAATTTTAGATTTCTCAATTTGGATTCAAAATTGAGAAACCTTGATCCGTTCCTATCGTTCATCGCGCTTGCAGAAATGTTGAGCCTGTTCGACTTAGGTTTTGGGCCATGGTTTCTCTTCGATGAGTTCATTAAAAATATATATATATATATTAAAAAAAAAATTTAGATTTCTCAATTTGGATTCAAAATTGAGAAACCTTGATCCGTTCCTATCGTTCATCGCGCTTGCAGAAATGTTGAGCATGTTCGACTAAGGTTTTGGGCCAGGGTTTCTCTTCGATGAGTTCATTAAAAATCCAAAAAAAATAATATATATATATAAAAAAAAGTAAAAAAAAAAGTAAAAAAAAAAAATTTTAGATTTCTCAATTTGGATTCAAAATTGAGAAACCTTGATCCGTTCCTATCGTTCATCGCGCTTGCAGAAATGTTGAGCCTGTTCGACTAAGGTTTTGGGCCATGGTTTCTCTTCGATGAGTTCATTAAAAAAAATATATATATATATATATAAAAAAAAATTTTTAGATTTCTCAATTTGGATTCAAAATTGAGAAACCTTGATCCGTTCCTATCGTTCATCGCGCTTGCAGAAATGTTGAGCCTGTTCGACTAAGGTTTTGGGCCATTGTTTCTCTTCGATGAATTCATAAAAATAAAATAAAAATATATATATATAAATTAAAAAAAAAGACATAGACCACTAAGGTTAAACCAACTGTGTTCTTTGATCATGGTTGATTCAAAGAAAAGCCTTGTCCAGAGTGTGGAGACAGCTTGACTGTTCTAGGCAAGGGTCCTCCAAACGGGTTCATTAAGTAATCCTACCCTTACCTGGGGCAATTCTATCAATCAAGATTTCATAAGACCGGGTTAGGAGGCCTATGTGTACTCTCTCGTCTTTTAAATAAATTTTTTTCAAAAATAAAATTTTTAAAAATAAAAATTTTAAAATAAAAAATAAAAAATAAAAAATTTTCAAAAAAAAAATCTTAAAAAAAATAAAAAATAAATAAATAAATAAAATTAAAAAAAAGATTTTTTTTAAAAAAAAAAATCTTCAAAAAAAAAAAAAAAACTTCCGTCATTTTGGGTTTAGATTGGAGAAATCTTGGTCTTCTTCTTTCTGAGCACTGGCGCTCGCGGAAATCGCTGAGCCCGTGTTCAGATTGGAGTACCTTTTGCTCTCTTTGATGAACCCGATATTGGCCTTTCAAAAAAAAAAAACTCGTCATTTTTAGATTCAGATCCGAGAAATTATGGTTCATTTCTTTCTGAGCACTGGCGCTCGCGGAAATCGCTGAGCCCGTGTTCAGATTGGAATACCATCTGCTCTCTTTGATGAATCCAATCTTGACCTTTCAAAACAGAGAATCTCATCTCATAGATGCGGTCTCAAAACATTTGTGTCTAGCGGTACTAGTACGCCCTTTCAGGGTCTACTGTATTGCGACCGGCACATCTGTAACTCCAACTTTATATTCTTCTTACCTCGAGCAAGCTCTGCTTCTCGATAAGTCGAATTTAAGTTCACAATTGCTTCTAGCAGTAACTGGGATGCCCATTCCGGGCTTACCATATCTGTGATCAGAACAATTGTACCTTCTATGGCATTTTGCCTTCCTCATATTGCTTGGGTCATCTACCTCGAGCAATTTGAAAAGACGAAACCATAGAACTTCCCATTATATTCTTGTGATTACTAATGGATGTGGTCTTGTTTCAGAAATTTTCGAAAAACTAACAATGGCAGCTTCACTAACCATTACTTTCGACGAAAACAAGCACCAACTCATGCTTCAACAGAAGCAAACCACGCGCACCTACAAGCGCCCCATCAGCTGCCGAAGTGTCAACTCCCTCGGCAACTCTCTGAACTCCGGGTCGACCTCGACTCCCCGGACTATCGTCTTTGGGACGCTGGGACCATTCCCACTTCCTGAGGAACAAACTGCTCCCTCCAAGAAGCAGAAACTCGCCTCTCAACGTGTCACTGTCATGACACCAAAGGCGAGCACCAGAAGGCCTGAAGCCCGTGGCAGCCCACGAAGCCTCGACCTGCAAACAACCAGGTCTACCCCAAGACTTGGTCCCCAAGACCTTCACCAAAGCAGAGAAGGTCCCATCCATCCACTAAGCCAGCATTCCTGGCCCCACTCAAGGAGAACCAGTTCTATCCTCTTGCTTACATGAAAGAGGAGAGACCCATCTCCAACCTGACTCTCAAGTCAACCCAGCATGAGCCGGCTTGTTCCTACAAGCCCAAAATCAAGTCATGCATCACAAGGCCTCCACAAGCACCTGCTAAGGCCTACAAATCTGCAGTTCGACCCTTCATATCTACAGGGGCCGAACTTCAAAAATTCAAAGCTTCGCTGCAACTGGCGAAGGACAGGGTTCGCATCCTATCCTTGCCCAGCTACAAAGAAGACAGGCTCGGCTGCTGCGCCCGAGGGAGCACATCCTTCATCGTCAAAGCCCAGTCAGAGCTGACCGAAGCTCAAATTGCTCGCCGTATACGCCGCTGCGCGTCATACCGACAAAAGAGACTACAGAAGCAAAGGACCCAGCCTCCCACACTTCAAGTCTCTCCCAAATGGGTCGAAAAAGAAAGACCCAACCAAGTTGCTGCCGTCCATATGGTTGGAAAAACCAGAAGGCGCCAAAAATCAGCAACAAAAATCCATGTCCGACGTCCAATGACCCGCAGCGTCTCCAGGACAAGAAGACATTCAGAAGAATCCCCTGCTCCTTCAAGCAAAGGACCGCAGAGTGATCCTTCCTCAAGCTCCTCTTCAAAAAGAATGAGCCCCAGCTCAGTCACCAGGACAGTTTCTTCGTTCGAATCACGAAGGATGAATGTCTTGGCTACAAATTCTGAGCCACCACCCCGCAATCCACCTCCAGAAGATGCGATCACAGGGCCAGCAGAGGATTGAAACTCTGATGGAAGACCTTCTCCTCGCCTTCCAAAATCAGGCGAACAATGAACCTCCTCCGAATCATCAAGACGACGAGGTAAATAGAGAAGAAAATGAGTCACGCGCCCTTACCAAAAAGGACGTAGACGGTATCCTCGCCAAAGCAAAAGAAGAGGATATACTCAAGGAGCATGGGATCAAGCCACCATATCCCTTATGGATGGACTCGGTCCCGTTCCCCACCAAATTCAAGCATCCTACTCTCCAAACATATACGGGGAAAGGATCAGCCAGACAGCACGTCATCCACTTCAAGATCCTGACGGGAGCTATCGCGGATCAAGATGCACTCAAGATCCGCCTCTTTGCAAGTACCCTAAAAGGTACGGCCTTCGATTGGTACTCCACTCTGCCGGAGGACTCAATCCAAAATTGGGCCATGCTAGAGACACGCTTCCTGACTCACTTCAAAGGTGAGGATCACCCCGCTACTATGGCTCAGCTGTGCAGCCTAAAACAGGGGGAGAATGAATCAACATATGACTTCATTCACAAGTGGAAAGCAATGGCATACAAATGCTCTGATGTATTGCCACAGGCGTCGCTAGTCGACATCTGCCGAAACAACATGAGAGCCAGAATCCGCTCCATGATCATCGGCAACAAATCAAAAAACCTGGGAGAACTCCTAGAAGCTTCCATGGAAGCTGAAACGGTGATTAAAGACCTCAACAGTCAGAAATCATCAAGAAAAGAGCCAACCGCCATTGCAACCTCTAAACCAAAGAAGAAAGAGGTCCTCAATGTGCAGACCAAGTCAGCTCCTCAGCCACCAAAGAAAGCTGAAAACAAAGCTGCTGGTAAGAGACCTGAACTCTCTGATGCCTTCAAAGAACGAGTAGAGAAGAAATACCCGTTTGATGAAGATGTTGATGAAATCTTCGGGGCTCTTGTGGCAAACGGCAAGCTCACCTTGCCTGAACCAAAAAGACCGGGTGATGTTGGCAAAACCAACGATCCTCGGTACTGTCCATACCACCAGATGATCTCGCATCCTCTCAATCAATGCTTCGTTGTGAGAGAGAAAATAAATGAGATGCGGAAAAACGGAGTCATCACCTTTGACAAAAACTATGGGTCTGCCTCCGTCAACATGGTGACATGTGGACAAACATCAAGATCACCGAAGAAGAAGACCACTACTTCCTTCAAGGTGATAAACTCAATCGAAGCGTCCGAGAACTGGTTCCTTACCCAACACCAGACGGACAACCGATATGGGTACATCCCGATCTCCTGGAAGATGAAAATTGGGAGGTCGTGAAAACAAAGCCTACAGCTCAACAGCGAAGGCAGGCTAGGAAACATCTCCTCAAGCTCAAACGGCAAGAGAAGACCCAGCCAAAACTAGAGGTCAAAGAAAAGGCAGAGGCTTCCTCTACCGCTTCACTGGAGGTAACAAAAACATCCCTTCCAGAGACTTCAAAGGTGGTAAGGAAATTCACTCTTAGTGATTTCATGCCACCTCAATTTAAAGAAGCCATGCAGGAGGCATCATACTTTTGCAATTCAGTAGTTGGATTCTCCATTGATGGATACGAATCCAGCGACACCGATGATGGATTCGAACCCAACTACACAGATGAGTGGGAGGAATCCCTTGAAACAGGAGAATATCTCTCCGATGAAGAATGGGTTCCTGAGTCTCATCTTATGCCAGTAATCTGGTATAACCCCCTACAGCCACAAGGATCCTGGTCTGATGATGAAGAAGACCAAGAGGCTGTACAAGAAAATGCTGCTGACCCAGCACCTCTCATTACTCCAGTGGAAATCAACAATGTTGAGCCACAAAGAGATGATGAAGAAGAAGATCCGGCTCCCATGCCTGATCTTGAAGAATATGCAAGGATCTTGCAGCGACTCGCTCTAGAACAAGAGCAAGAACGCGTCAACGAGCCTCCTCGCAATCCAGAGCCTGAAGTCCCTGAAGACCACCAGGTACATCCTCCCTTAACTCCTGAAAATGGAGAAAATTGTTGGATAGACGATCCTCTCACATCCGAGGATGAGTCTGACTCCGATCAGGCAACGTCTCCCGTCAGAGCTTCCTGTAATGTGATAATTCGGGATTATAGCTCTTCCGAAGCATCGTCTGATGAGAGCACTTACACTCCGGCTTCGCAAACACAAACTGCGAATGAATCCATTGAAATGCTTCTTCGGCGTCTTGTCGGGTAAGTTCCTCGGATTCTTAGTTCGGAAAGCTGGAATAGAGCTTGACCCCATAAAAGTCAAAGCCATTCTAGAAATGCCCTCTCCAAGAACCTTGAGAGAACTCAAAGGGCTTCAAGGGAGATTGGCCTACATCAGACGGTCCATCTCCAATCTTTCGGGGAAATGCCGTCCATTCTCCCGGTTGATGAAAAAAGGTGTAAACTTTGTCTGGGATGCTGACTGTGAAGCTGCTTTCCAAGACATCAAGTCATACCTGACAAAACCTCCAGTGTTAGCTGCTCCTACCACTGGAAAACCATTCATCTTGTACACAAGAGCCCTTGATCACTCTCTGGGAGCTCTGCTTGCGCAAGAAAATGATCAAAGAAAAGATGCTGCTCTATATTACCTCAGCCGCATGCTAGTAGGTGCAGAGCACCGCTACTCTCCAGCTGAAAAAGAATGTCTTGCAGTGATGTTCGCCGTACGAAAGCTGCGTCACTACTTGCTTTCCAACACAGTCTACCTAGTCTCGAGGGTCAACCTCTTGAAGGTCCTTGTCACAAAGGCAGGTTCTCTCAATGCTCGACTGGCAAAATGGTCCATCCTTCTGTCACAATTTGATATTAGGTATGTACCACAAAAAGCAATCAAAGGGCAAGCTCTAGCAGACTTCCTCGCAGAGCATCCATTGCCTAAAGATTCTCCACTAAGAGATGATCTCCCAGACGAACCAGTCTACAATGTGGAGACTTTCTCACAAAGTGCCTCCTGGGACATGTACTTTGACGGTGCAACCAGGACAAATGAAAAAAGACAGCTGATCTCGGGAGTTGGCATCCTCTTTGTTAGCCCCGACAAATACATGATTCCACACGCTTTCTCGCTACTGGAACCATGCACAAACAATGCAGCTGAATATCAAGCTCTGATCTTAGGATTGGAACTCGCCATCGAATCCGGTATCACTATGCTGGAAGTCTTTGGAGACTCTCAACTGATCGTCAACCAGATGAATCAGAAATTTGAAGTCAGGAAGCCAGATTTGCTGCAATACTACAACAAGGCACAATCACTTCTGCAAAAGTTTGACATCTGTCACATCACCCACATTCGTAGAGGTGAAAATATACGTGCAGATGCCCTAGCCGGACTTGCCGCATCCATGGCAATCCAGGAAGGGGAAAGCATGCAAATCACAGTGTGCGAAAGGAGAATCCTTCCTCCTCTTAACACACACCAAGCAGTTGCTGAATGCCACCAAGTGGTCGGAAGTCGGATTTCAATCCTTCAAACTTCAATTGGCGACTGGAGGGATCCGTTCATTGATTACATTATGTTCGGAATCCTACCTGAAGATCCAAAAGAACGGGTAAGCATCCAAAGGCGAACCCCAAGCTTCCATTTGGATATTCCTTCAAAAATCCTTTACAGGAAATCCTTCAACGGAGTACTTCTACGCTGCTTGTCACAACAAGAGGCTGAAGAAACACTCAAAGAAGTTCATGCTGGTCTTTGTGGAGCTCATCAGGCTGGACCTAAGCTCTATGATCAGATAAAAAGGTTAGGATATTACTGGCCTACCATGGTAGCTGATGCAATGCAATTTACTAAGCGCTGCCAACAATGCCAAGTTCATGGAGATTACATTCACATGCCTCCAGAATGGCTACATCCTACAGCGATCTCATGGCCTTTCGAAGCCTGGGGTATAGACATCATAGGTCCTATTTCTCCCCCTTCAAACAAAGGTCATCGCTTCATCTTCGTCGCTACGGATTATTTCTCCAAGTGGTCAGAAGCATTTGCGTTTAACGAAATGAAGACCTCATCAGTCCTTCAGTTCCTACGCACCAACATCATTTGTCGTTTCGGCATACCCAAAAGATTCGTCCATGATAACGGACCACAGTTCCGGGATCATCGATTCTACAGGTTCTGCGACAAATACAAAATTCAAAGCTGTCCTTCGACTCCATACAATCCGGCAGCAAACGGGTTAGCAGAAGCTTTCAACAAGACACTCTGCAAAATCCTCAAGAAAATGGTCTCTAATCACAAAAGAGACTGGAGCGACAAAATGTCTGAAGCTTTGTGGGCCTATCGAACCACCGTTCGAGGACCAACCCATAGCACACCATTCTCCTTGGTCTATGGATGCGAAGCTGTCGTGCCCTTGGAAGTACAAATTTCTTCCTTGAGGGTATCCTTGCAAAATGACATGACTCAAGAAAGCAATGTCAAATTGCGGCTCCATGAGCTGGACAATCTCGATGAGAGACGGCTCGAAGCTCAACAAAGCATTGAACTTTACCAAGCACGTATGGCAGGATCTTTCGATAAAAAGGTCAGGCAACGCGCCTACAAAAAGAATGACCTGGTTCTTGCGGTAAAAAGACCAATGGTCTTCGCTCACAAGTCCAAAGGCAAATTTGAGCCGAAATGGGAGGGACCCTACGTCATCGACAAAGTTTTCTCCAATGGCGCATACGCACTCCTAAACATGGAAGGTGACAGATGTATGCTGCCCATCAATGGCAAGTTCTTAAAGCGGTACTACCCTTGAAGACTTACCCAACTGGGTAAGAGCAATGCCTGTATGGCCAAAACCGGTTTCCAGGTACACGCTCGCTAAACCCACCCTTTTTTAGAATTTTCATATCAAATGTTGAAATTTCTAGAAATCTAAAACAATGCTTACTTTCATCGTTTCATTGTTCAACAAAAAAAAATCCAAGTTTAGGAACCTTTCCCTAACTTGACCAAAATTTTCAACCCTTGAACCCAAAATTCATGGTTTGAAACAAAATCCGGATTCAGGGATTTCCACCCTAGTCCACCCTGCCTTTTACCGCCAAAATGATTTTAGGTCAAAATTTATGACCCTCGTGTCTTTAAACAAAAAAAAAATGGTTTTTCAAAACACCCGCGAGGAAGCGACGCTTAGTCGATACTCGCACAAATCGGAAGCAAGCGAACCACGTTCGACACTTCCAAAATCGCAGGAAAGCGACATTTCGTCGATACTTGCAAAATCCAAAACTGTGGAGACGCAACATTTCAGTTGATATCCATAACCCAAAGGTTCGAGAAAACCACAAATTTCAAAAATCGTGGGGAAACAACATCAAGTCAGTACCCGCAAAATCAAAATTTTTGAAAAGCAAGGATGCGACATTCCATCGATACTTGCACCCAAATCCGCGAGGATGCGACATTCCATCGATACTCGCAACCGAATGAGCAAGGATGTGACATTCCATCGATACTTGCAAGAACATTCAGCAGGGAGGCGACTTTTAGTCGATACTTGCATTTTTTTAAAATCAAAACAGGCTATAAATGCCACAAACAGGCTATAAATGCCACAAACCGGCTATAAATGCCATCAAAACCGGCTATCAATGCCACCAAAGACAAAACCGGCTATCAATGCCACAAACAAAAAAAACTTGGATTTCAAAAAAATAAAAATAAAAAATAAAAAAAAATGGCTATCAATGCCACCAAAACAAAACAGGCTATCAATGCCACAAACCGGCTATCAATGCCACCAAAACTGGCTATAGATGCCACAAAAAAAACTCGGCTATCAATGCCACAAGAAAAGCTGGCTCTCATGCCAAAATTGGCTTCCATGCCACAAACAAAAACCTGGTTTTCATGCCAAAACAATCACTTGACAAAAGATTTTCACAAAATGACAACCTTTTGATCAAATCCCATTTAGCAATTACTTTTATCACAAAAAGATTCAAGTGAGCGTAGGGATAACAAAAAAAAAAAGAGCATCCCATTTAGCAATTACTTTTATCACAAAAAGATTCAAGTGAGCGTAGGGATAACAAAAAAAAAAGAAAAGCATCCCATTTAGCAATTACTTTTATCACAAAAAGATTCAAGTGAGCGTAGGGATAACAAAAAAAAGAGTACCAAAAAAATACATGTGGTACCAAAAAAAGAGAGAGAAAGTGTTCACAAGCACTACAAAAAAAAATAAAGTACCAAAAAAATACAAGTGGTACCAAAAAAAAGAGAAGGATGGTTTCTGTAAAAAAAAAATATATATATATATACAGGAGCTCAATCAAAAATGGTCTCCAGCCAAGAGTTCAGCTCCCCAAGCAAACTTTTAGCCTCAGCCGTCAAGGATTCCAAGGCACGCGTCTTCAGGAACTTGCCATGAGATGCTGGAGTGGGCTGTACCCCTTCTCTCACACCAGGAAGCTTACCTCGAGCAGTTTGCCATTGTTCATCCTCATCAGACTTCCTTTTGAGAACCCGTTCGGCATCTGCAACCTGGTGAATCAGGGCACTTTCCCTGTCGCGAGCCTCTATTATGGCAGTCCACTTGGCAGCGACTTGTGCCTGCAAATGCTCAAGACGTTTCCTGGCCTCATCGACCTCCCTGTCAAGGATGCTAAGATCATGCGTCAGCCTGATGATGGCTAGCTCTTCTAAGTTCCTCTTTCGGACTGCCTGCTTCCTGCTTTCTGTAGCCTCATCCAGGTCAGACTTAGCCTTATCAGCAGGGTCCAGGAACATCTCCTTGAAGAACTGGTCATCAGCCAAACTCACGGTCTCAAACCACTTGTCACCCAGTGCAATGATCCTATCAACGATCGCCCTGGCACCTGTGACATCCGTACCAGCTTCTTCAGCATCACTGAGAATCTCCTGCACATGCTGGATCATGCCAAATCCAGCTTCCAAGTGCCCAGAAAAGAGAGTCTCAATCCAAGAGCTCAGAACTCGCACCACCACCTTCTTCGCAAAAAGAAGAGATGGCCCAGCTGAAGATTCGCCCAACTCCGTTGGTCGGCTACTCATGTCATCATCTGTCGAAAGAGTAACAAAAGAACTCTTTCCAGCTGAAGCTGCTCCTGCTCGGGAAGGAATCTCAGCGCGAGGAATCTCCTCAATATTGTCAGAGCTGGTCCCAGGAATCTCTACCTCTGGATCAACCTCTGGCATCTCTTGCTCTGGAAGCGACGGATCCTCCTCTGCCACTTCAAAACCTGCAAAGGAAACACAAAAAGGTATGAATATGACCCTGTTTGAAAATCATTATCAGAGTTATAACTACAAAATACCTTCTTCGACGACTGGCGGAACACTTTCTTCCTCCATGAACTCATCGGAAGCATCATCAACATTTGCGTCCATCGATGGTTCAAAGTCATCAGAACCCTGTGGCAAGTCAGCTGACAAAAAAAAATGTGTTAGCAAACCGAGTCATAGACAAAAAAAAAGAGCAAAAGAAGTCGTACCAATTGGAGATTCTGGATTTACTCCAGAGTCCCTCGGTTCTTCTTCAGGTGCCTCAACAGGATCCATCACCACCTCATCGGTTGGGACCTCAGGCATCACCAAGTCTTCCTCTGCTAAAAAAAAAAAAAAAAGAAAAGCATAAACAAGAAGCAAATCATAACATGGAAAAAATCCCATGAAAAGAAATGGAAAGAGAAAAAGGAAGAATCATACCTTCACCGACGGTCTCTTCTTCTCGGCTTCTCTTCTCTGGAGGCTCGTCAGCATCCACTGGCACATCCTCATTGATAGTAAAAGCAACTTCCAAGTTAGGAGAGTCCTCATGCTGCCCCTTGCTGCGATGATGACTCCTCCTCCTCTTACTTCTGCGGGCTCGCTTCTTAGAGGAACCTGCCCCGCTGTCAGAGTCAGGTTTGCCACTCGACTCATCACTGGATGGTCTGCTCTTGCCAGTAGACTCCACGGAAGCTTGCCTCTGTGCCGCTTGCATCCAAGCGCCAAGTTCGGCTTCCTCCTGTTCTAGCTGCTCCAAAGTCTCGTCAGGTATTTCTCGAACAGCTTCAGAACCGATGACGCCCTGGTCACCGAGAAAGCCTATCTTGTGCTTCTCTCCAGAAAGGAAGGCCCAAACTTCCTCTCGCCGGATGCCATCCGACTTTCCAAGGCCCTTTCCAGATGCCAGCTTCACATCAAGCTCCTTCCTGGAAAGTCCCCGATATGCCGAGAAGCTCTCCGCGAACCACTTCGCAAAGCCGGCAGTCCGGGAAGTCAGCAACACAGGATAAGAAATCATGGCTGTAGTGTCTTCAGCACTATAGAAAGCCCATGCATTTCTCCCGTCCTGTAAGCCTCCAAAGCGCTTCACCATGCTTGAAGGCGCTCCAACAACGCCTTGAGAAAAGCCAAGCTGCAAATCAAAGCGAGAGGGTACATACGGCTGGATGTCAACGAAAAGATGTCTACGGTACACCATCGTGCCGACACGTATGCTGAAAAGCCACTCTCTCTCTGCATTTGTCAAGGAATAATGCCTTCCCGACCCCACCCTGGTAGAGTCTCGGGAAGCACCAAAATCAAAAGCCTTCTTCCGCAACTCCGGAGAAAGCTTTACTGAAGATTGCCCCATCTCGACGTCCCTGAACCGTCGGATCCTCATACGGGCAAACAAAAGTGATTCAGACACGGCTTTGCCCTTAGCCAGTCGAATCATCAGAGGATCATCATCCTGTGCAGCACCCAGCCGATGGAAGCCAGGACAGTGGTATACATACCATGAATAAAAGATATGGGCTAAAAATACCCTATTCATGGGAAGCCCAAGCCGAACCAGAAAAGCAGCAGCCTGCAGTTCGGTACACAGGTAGGAGTAAAGAGCTGGCACCAAAGCAAGCTGCTCTCCAAACGCCATCTGACAAGCCGGGAAAATACAATGCGGCCTGATGTGCGTTCCATCTCCTCCAGCAAATACAGCCTCACCAAGCCAATAAGTGAGGTAAACAGCGAGATCTCTCCGCAGTGCAATGTCAGGACATATGGCGTTTGTACTTGCACAGAAATCTCTCAACTCTTCTTGCATGGCCAAGATCTTCTTTGGATCCTGAGCTCCAGCTTCCTGGGTCGCGCTATCAGAAGACTCCCTACTATCAAAAAAGTTGGGGAATGAAGAGCTAAAACTCTTCCAACTGCTGGATCTAACTTTCGAACCCCCCTTCTCCTTCAAAAAATCATAGAAGGCGACGAGCTGAAAGTATAGAAGCCTGAACTCCTCAGACTGCCCCTCGAGGACGCCGTCAATCGGCATAAACTCCTCATAGAGCTTGCCGAGGATGGGCAATCCGGTAATAGCGCTCAGCTCCTTCAAAGAAAAACCAATCTCACCATTCGTCACAACGAAGGTATTGGTTTGTGGGAGAAATGACTCCAGCATAGCCATGAAGGCCTCGTCGGAAAAGATCACGGTCTCCCTAAAGGCGCGGACCGCATCAAAAATCCCGGCTTCCTTCAAAACGGCGCCACCAATCAGCAGGACGCGATCAGTCCACGACTTCCACTCGGAGTCAGCATTGAAACGACCTCGAAGTCGAAAAGGCTTGATCCAATTGCTGCCGTCACCGCTGAAAATACCAAGGCCCACCGGTCTCAAATCGACCGACGGATAATCAGAGCCCTGGTAGCCGCTGGATGGCATCAACAGGTCCATGTCAACAGGCGACCTCTCCGTATATCCAGGAGAACCGCCAACAAAAACCCCGGTCTTGATTACATTTGTCCTTCTCACCCAACTTGGAGGATCTTCCCTCTTAGGGCATGTGGGGGCAAGGCTCAGAATCGAGACGGTGCGATCAAACATCGACCGGGTAGCAACAGTCTTCTTCTCACCATCTGCTGTGAAGGAAAACTGAAAACATCTCCTCTGGTATGTCATGTCATCAGGGACTGCATCACCAAAGAAGAAGGTAGGCTTGGGCAAAACGCTCTGATCTTCCATCACCCATGGACGACTGCTTACCATGATCTTATAGAATTCCTCTCCCTTGAGAGTGATCAGTCGCTGCCTCATCTCATCTCTGTTGAGGGAGTCGCACTCTTCCAGATTTCTCTCAACATACTGGACCTTCTCAAAAGCCTGCTGAACGGCCGGATTAGAAGATCTAGAAGATCGACGAGGTACGCTTGTAGCAGGCTCTTTACCCTTGTTCGCTCTGGAGGAACCACCTGAAAAGGATGGAAAAGAATCAAAATGACAGAATCTCGCTAAAAAAAAATCTGGCGAAATTTTGACATGATGACGGGGCAATTCCGAAGAAAAGGAACTATCCCGAAAGAAATAGAAAGCTTGAAGATGGGCTCAACATCGCTGCGAGCTCCGAAACTCCAAACTTTCGAAACCTAAAAGTCTCCGCAAAATCAGGAAGGGCTCAACATCACTGCGAGCTCCAAGTTCCCAGATTTGCAAAAACTTTCAGGTATGCTATCACATCATGCTACAAATTTAATTTACAAATTAAAGGCATGCATGAACATCTAGATTTACGAAAAAAAAATGCATTATCATGATGAGCAAAAAAAAAAAAAAAGAAAAGAAACTTTCTCAAAAAAAAAAAGGGAGGGGAAAGAAAACAAAAAAAGAAAGAAAAGAAACTCTCTCAAAAAAAAAAGGGGAGGAAAAAAAAAAGAGAAGAAAGAAAAAAAAAAGAGGGGCTGGCCCACAGGCCGTGGCCCACAGGCCACGTGGCCGTACGGCCAGATCCGTACGGATCTGTCCGTACGGCCCACACAAAAAAAAAAACAAACAAGAAAAAAAAAAAAGAAAAAGAAAGCAAAAAAAAAAAAAAAAAAAAAAAAAACGTGTAAAAAAAAAAAAGGAGGCAAAACACGTGAAAAAGAAAAAAAAAACACTACACCATTTCAGGGCTTTTACAGCTCGTCATTTACGGCGTGCATTGAATGCAAGCCGTAAATGATATAATAGTACGGCGCGCATGGAATGCGAGCCGCAAAAGTATTTTTTCTTCTATTTATTAAGGCGTGCATTTTGCGCGCCGTGAGATCTTATCAATTACGGCGTGCATTAGGACGCCGTAAATTATTGAGCATTTACGGCCCACATTCACAAGCTGTAAAAATATTAAGGTATCACAGCCCACATGTTGCACGCTTGTAAAAGGCCAAGCCATTCAAATTAAGTTCACGGCCTGCTTTGAGAAGCTGTAAGATTAATCAGCTTTCACAGCCCACATTTCGTATGCCGTAAAAAAGAAACCCGCCAAATTAATATTCCAAAAATATTTCGCACCCTTTTTTTGACACCCAAAATTTAACCTTAAATTAGGGATAGACGATACCCACTGAGAACCCAAATCTTGACACCAAAAAATTTTCACACACCTTCTTCTCACGATACCCACCGAGAACCCATTGCTCACTACAAAAAAAAAATTGACTTTTAGCGTCGAACTTTTTGCCGCACCAGTGTTTTTGTGGCTATTTCTTACTTGTTGCCACCACCAATAGAGTTAGTGGCAACAAATCTCATTTTGCCTCGCCCGTGTCTGCCCGTGACAAAACGCTTCGTAAATTTTTTTTTACCGACGAAAATTAGCGTCGGAAAATTTATCATCGACATTTAGGGCGAATTATTTGAGCTCATTGGAGATGACATTTTTTTTACAAAATATAATTTATTTTTGCAATGAACGTAATTCGTCACCATAAGGATAAGTTATGGAAGACGAAAATATTTCGTCACCATACACTCCATTATGCCATTTCATTTTCCTGTTAAATGGGCGACAAATATATTTTTGTCTCGGAAGAATAAGTTGCGGGAGATGAAAATATTTCGTCACTGATAAATTCTATTTCCGGGGGCCGTTACCCATTCCGTACTCATTCTAGTTTAATATTCTACTATCTCTACTCCCTCATTCTCTCTTCGTACTAGTTAGATTCGCAAGCCCAGGCCGCCCAAACCCCAGACCACCCTGCCCGGCCCACCACTACCAGTCGTCCATTGATGCGCTGGCCGTAACACCCTGACCTTTAGCGACGTTTTACTAAAAAATGTCTGCAGAGTTCAATTTTCGATTTAATTTCATTGTTAGGAAAAGTAAAAATCAAAGATTATTACTGACGATTATAAAACGTCGGTAAAATTGACTTTTAGCAACGTTTCCTTGAAAACCGTCGACGAAGTTCAATTTTATTCTTAACTTCATTTTTAGGGAAAATAAATATCAAGACTATTATCGACGAATTCTATTATAGACGAATTTTATTGAAGTAGGTAAAATGAACTTTTAGCGATGTTTTTTTTTTTTTGTAAAATTAACGTTTATATTTTTAGGAAAATTAAAAATAAAAAATAAAAAATAGAGACCTTTACCGACGAAAATTAGCGTCAGAAAATTTATTACCGATGTTTTATATTAAACGTCAGTAAATGTTAAGAAAAATAAAATAATTTTGATAAACGTCGGTAAACCAAAATTCTCCCTCTCTCGCCTCCACAGTCCCCCTATTCCCTCTCCAATTCCTCTTTTCCCTCTACTCATTTCTTTCTCTCTCCTCACTCTCCAGACCTTCCCCCAGGCGTGAATCGCCCCCACCAGAGCCCATCTCCATTGTCGTCCTCTCATCTCCTTCGCACCCCTCCATAACCCTCTCTCCCTTGGTTCTCTTTCTCTTCCTCTCTTCTATATTTCCTCCCCTATTCCTCTCCTCTCCTCTGCCCTACGCAGCCGCCTTTTCCTCCTCCTCCTCTTCTTTCTTTCTTCCTTATCCTTCTCCATTATCTCCCTTTCCCCTTTCCCATTCCACTCTCTCAGCAGCCCCTCTCTCATTTCCCTCTCCCTTCTCCACTCATTCATCTCATCTCCCATCTGATTTTCATTTCTCTATTTCTTCTAATTTCTTTCCTCCCCCTCTTTGCCTAGAGTTTCTTTCCTTCCAAAAACCCTAGTTTTCTCCTGATCAACATTCCTTCCGCAGCATTCACCACAAAAATCGTAGTTTTCCTTCTCTAGCCGTTAATATCAGCCTTAAATCTGGCGAATCCGACTCGTCATTCTCTCTATATCGGTTTCCCGCGTTTTTTCTCTCCTTCCAGATCTATAAATTTGGTATTTTTTTTCGTTTGATGGCCGCCGATCTATTGTGTTTCAGAAGAAAATTGAATCGATGAGTCAGGGTTCGGTCCAGATGGAGGACGTTAAACCTTCGATTTCTACAAGTAATTCGCAGTCCGAAGACGGCACTGCAGTCGAAGCTCGATTTTCAGATCTCTGCAAGGTTTCTGATTTTTTTTTCGGTTCTGTTGATTATCTTGTTTTGATCTGTAATTCTCATTAGCTGATTCCAAGATCTTGTAACAGACCGGTTTGTCCCTTGATGAAAGCATATCACAGCTGGCTATGACTTTGCTCAAGGAAAGCAAGCATCTTCTGGTGTCCAACATGTCTATTGTCTGCGATTGGAAACGTAAGCTTATGTTTTGGAGGAGATTTCACTACAAGAATCTGCACTTTTCCCGGCGTTTTTTCCCGGCGTAATAAATAAACGCCGGGAAAAGTATGACTTTTGCCGGCGCAAAAGCATATTTCGCCGGGAAAAGATATAGTTTTCCCGGCATCATATTTTCGCCGGCAAAGGTCATACTTTTTCCGGCATTTTTTTTGTTTTCGCCGGCAAAGGTCTCTTTTTCCCGGCGATTTATTTTTTTCGCCGACAAAGGTAACTGTATGATAGAAATTTTTTTAAAACTTTTCCCGGCGACGTGGTTTCGCCGGCAAAGGTTAGCTTTTTGCCGTCACATTTATTTTTTCGCCGGCAAATATCTATTTTTCCCGGCGTTCTCACTACTTTGCCAGCAATAGTCACGCGCCAACTCCTCCCCGCCTTCATTTGGACCATCGCGTGTTTATTTTGGCCATTTGCGTTTTTACCCAAAAGAAAACAAAAAATCGAAAAGAAAAAACCAAAGAAAATTGCATCTCCCTCATCTCAAACCTCTTCTGCATCTCCCTCATTTCAATCCCATTCTGCATCTCCCTCATCTCTCTGCATCTCCTCCATTTCAAACCCCTTCTCCATCTCCCACTACTAGAAAAAAGGACATTTTATATCGGTTACAAAAACTGCCCTATATCGGTTTTTAATATAACCGATATAATATCTTCGGTCAATATTTTTTATATCGGTTAATATTTTTTCATATCGGTTGCATAGTAACCAATATAATAATTGCTATATATAATATCGGTTAGTATATAAGTGATATTAATTGCCATATTTTATATTGGTTATTATAAAACCGATATTATATAGTTTTAAAAAACCGATATCACATCTGTCATTTTATATCGGGTCTTTCTCAAAGTGAAAACTTTTTCTATTTTCCGCGCCTGTGCCCACTCTTTCTCTAAGGGCACTTTTTCGAAGCTCTGCCCCTCTTTTAATTTCCAGCGGCTGCTCCAAGTGCATCTCTCTTTCCTCCAACGAATCCAATCCACCGCCCTCAAAACCCTAGGCCCCAAAAACTTCGACCCCAAGCTCTACATCGATCTCCCCCTCAAATCCGACCTCTCCACCGCCGAAGCCGCCTTCGACAAGCTCCCTCGGTCGCGGCGCGCGATCTCAATGGGTTCATCGAGCAGCATTTGGAACGGGAGCGATCTGGTGGCGGCTAAGCCGGGGGATTTCGTGCCGGTGCCAGAGGGGTTTTGCCCAAGGTGAAGAGTAAGGAGGTCAAGGCTTGGGCTCTGGAGGTGCATTCGCTGTGGAAGAATTTGAGTCGGAATGTTTCAGATGAGGTGAAAGGAAGGCCGTTCTGAAATTTCCTTGTTCATTTGATGTGTCCTTATCTCTAATCTGTATGTTACGATGTCTGCAAATGAAACGACGTGTGAATGGGTTTTTTCTTTTCTGTGGTAAATTTTCGGTTTTGCATGTGTATAGACTGTTCCTTTTTTTGCAAGTTTTGACCTTAACTTTTGATTTTTTGGTAGATCTGCCGATTTAGGGTTTAGATGGTTCTGATGATGTAGAGCACTTTTTTTTTTCATGATCTGCACTGCTCTATTCATGTTTTTGTGTTTTCTTCTCTGTTTTCAGCTCATGTCATGTGATCTCTTCATTTCCCAATTTTTTGGCGTGCCCCTGTGATTTTTTTTTGTGCGTTTGTGAATGATGTTTTAGAGATTTTGCCTGCTTGAGTTTGTAGATTTTAATGCTGCAAGTATGCCAAATAAATCGGTTGAATGATCTGTGCTTGAGTATTTTTAAGAAAAAAAATTATGATTCCTACTCCATAAGTTGCCCTAATCTCTCTCTCTCTCTCCTCTCTCTCTCTCTCTCTCTCTCTCTCTCTCCTCTCCTCTCTCCTCTCTCTCGCTTTTCTATTTGGATGGATTTATGGTATGGATAGTGGATTCTTTTCTAACAGATTCGTTGATTTGTTCTTTCCCATCCTCCCTTCCTGTTTTTACAAGGTTTGGAACATGTTAGGAGCGTGTTTTCCGAAAGTAGGGTTTTGTGGTTTGGGTTTTCAGAAACCCCCTTATTTTCCACTTTCCTTTATGGTTCGTTCTAGATATTTGGATTTCCCCCTTTTTTCTTCATGGGTTTGGTGGAATTTGATGATGGCATTTGATGATGTTCGTGCTCAATTTTGATGTGGTTATTGTTGGATACCGCGATCACTGAGAGGGGGGGGTGAATCAGTGATTTCTAAAAACAGGTCCAATTCAATAACAAAACAAGTCAAAATCACACTATGACACCAGATTTAACGTGGTTCACCGAAAGGCTACGTCCACGGTTCAAAGACTGTCGAACACCAATCCGGGACAGATCTGAATCTTATTTAGTCGCACCAACGACAAAGAGCACCAACCCTTAGTTTCAGATAGCACCAACTATCTAGGAAGCACCGACTCCCTTACAATTTATCTGCACCAACAGATAGGATCACCAAACCCCAAACACCAAGCACCAACTTGATGTAAGAACAGAGTAGAAGATTAATTCTGTCTACAGCCCTTCCCCTCTACAATTCTCTCTCTCTCAATCCCTTACAAATTGAAATCTAAAGCATAAAAGAGAGACACTTAACTCATGGACGAATCACCATCTTCTAGAGCATAATCTCGTCCACAATTGCTGTAGAAAACGTCTGATAATGCAGCAACACAGCAACACAGCACCAGCTCTTCTTTCTCTCAAGAACTCTCTCAATTTTCTCTCTAAAACTCTTCTCTTCTGGTGTCTCTTCTTGGTGTGTTTATGAACGACCCAAGCATGCCTTTATATAGGTTTTAATAACCCTTAATTGTATTCAAAACGGGCTACAATTCGTTTAGAAAGATTCCCAAACGAAATAGATAACTGTGCTGAATTTTCGTGCAAAACTTCTAATTCTGCGCAACTCTGGTTCCCGTGCTCGGTCGACATCCTGGCTTTCCCGGTCGACCGAAGACACTGACTGGGAAAACAGACAATTTCGAGCTCGGTCGACATCCTGAGGGCTCGGTCGACCGAAGACACACTGTGTCACGAAAATAACTGAGAGGTGCCTTTTTTGCAGGTTTCTTCTTGCTCGGTCGACCGCATGGGCTGCTCGGTCGACCGCGTGCTCTACATCAGGAATTCTGAATTCCTGACTGTTTTCAATTCTGTTTCTTCTTTTCAGCTCTATCAACACCAGCTTATTATCATCATGTTTGTGACAATGTGTTGACAAGAATTCCAACTCAAATCAATACTTGAGATACTGATTCTTCAAATCATCAAAAACTACTCAAGTCATCTCAAATTCCAACAATCTCCCCCTTTGGAATTGTTGGCAACACTATTGGAACTTCAACACTTTCAACTTCAGCTTGCAGCTCTTCCAAGTTCTTTTCAAACTTACTTGGAACCAAATTCTGAAATTCGGGAAATAGAACCAAATTCGGAAATATCAACCATGCACTGTTAACAATCTCCCCCTAGCTTTCATAGCATAACATCTCTCCTTGCTATCATAGCATAACATCTCTCCCCCTTTGACAACAAGTCCAAAGGGACCAAACCGAGGAGCGAATAGGATATTCAATGAATGCATTGCTCCCCCTTTCAATCACAACTCCTACGGTTTAGGAGAGTGAGTAACTCCTAACTTTTTCCGGAGATACTCGAAGACTTCCTTTGGCAGAGGTTTCGTGAAAATATCAGCCACTTGCTCAGTTGTTGGAACATATTCCAACTTGACCTCTCCATCAGCAACTTTATCTTTAAGAAAATGATAACGAATTGCTACATGCTTTGTTCGAGAGTGCTGAACAGGATTCTTAGATATATGAATTGCACTCGTGTTGTCACATAGGATCGGCGTAGGATCCGTTGTAGGAACTCCTAGATCAGAGAGCATTTGCCGCATCCATAACACTTGCGTACAACAAGTTGCCGCTGCAATATATTCCGCTTCCGCTGTAGAAAGGGATACTGAGTCTTGTTTCTTACTATGCCATGCCACCAACCTGTCACCGAGATAGAATGCACCACCGCTTGTACTCTTGCGATCATCTACGCATCCAGCCCAATCGGCATCAGAATATGCAACTAGAGTGAAGGATTTGCCTTTGGGATACCAGATACCAAGCTCCATAGTACCTTTCAGATATCGAAAGATTCTTTTCACTGCTGTAAGGTGCGTTTCAGTTGGTGCTGCTTGAAAACGGGCAACCATACATACTGCTTGTAGAAGATCTGGTCTTGTTGCAGTCAAGTAGAGCAAGCTTCCTATCATAGAGCGATAGGTAGTATGATCAACGGACGAGGCCTTATCATCTTTGCTAAGCTTCGTGTTCGTTGACATTGGTGTGCTCACTGGCTTGCTGTCTTCCATATTGAACCGTTTCAGCATTTCCTTAATGTACTTCATTTGTGATATGAAGATGCCATGCTTCAGCTGCTGAACTTGTAAACCAAGAAAGAACTTTAGTTCTCCAAGCATTGACATCTCAAATTCTTTTCTTCATCTCTTCTGCGAAATTCCTGCACATCTCCTCATCATTGCCACCAAAGATTATGTCATCAACATAAACAATGACAACCAGCTGTTTGCTTAACTCAGTTTTGACATATAGATTGCTATCAACAAGTCCTTTTCCAAAACCGATCTTGCGGAGATAGAGATCCAGCCTTGCACACCATGCCCTTGGCGCTTGTTTCAGTCCATAAAGAGCCTTTTTCAATTTGCACGCTAGATCTGAATTTTTGCTGATGAGAAAACCATCAGGTTGCTCAATGTAGACTTCTTCTTCAAGTAAACCATTCAAGAAAGCTGACTTTACGTCCATCTGAAATACCTTGAAGGTTTTGTATGCTGCCAATGCAAGAAACATTCGAATAGCTTCCAGACGAGCCACCGGTGCAAAGGTCTC
Source organism: Litsea cubeba (assembly GCA_012931725.1). Lineage (NCBI taxonomy): Eukaryota > Viridiplantae > Streptophyta > Magnoliopsida > Laurales > Lauraceae > Litsea > Litsea cubeba. The sequence goes on from CM022947.1 coordinate 88,720,508, forward strand.
TTCAAAATCTATGCCTTCAACTTGAGCATAGCCTTTACAAACCAACCTTGCTTTGTTTCTAATGACTTGACCATCTTCATTCAGCTTATTCCGAAAGACCCATTTAGTACCAATAACATTCTTATCAGTAGGTCTAGGAACAAGTTCCCATGTGGAGTTCTTCTCAATTTGCTCCAACTCCTCATGCATAGCTTTCAACCAACTTTCATCGAGACTGGCTTCAGCCACAGTCTTGGGTTCAATGGTGGACACAAGTGAGTAATTGCTAACTACACTTTGTCTAGTTTGAACGCCTGCCTTAGGATCTCCAATGATTTGATCCTTAGGGTGTTGCTCTACCCAAGTGCTGTGCTTCTTAGGTGAAGTATCTTCTGAGTCATCCTTTGATTTCTCAGAATCATTAGATTCAGCCATCTCATCATCAATCTCACTCGAGTCCTCATAAACTGGACTGTCATTATGAGTTGCATTCTTTGGTTCAATATTCTCATCTATTCTCACATCAGCACTTTCAATGATTTTTCTGGTTCTTTTGTTAAGACACCTATATGCCTTGCTAGTAGAGGAGTAACCCAGAAATATACCTTCGTCAGCTCTTTCTTCAAATTTGCCCGGATTTTGTTCGAGCCGCTTGATGTAACACTTGCTGCCGAAGACTTTGAAGTGCTTGACTGTTGCTTTTCTTCCAAACCATAGCTCATAGGGCGTTTTGTCTTCATGTGGCCTGATCAAGCATCGATTTTGAATGTATACAGCCGTATGAATTGCCTCTTTCCAATACTTGTCAGCCATCTTGCTTTCACTTAGCATCGTACGAGCCATCTCTTGTACGGTGCGATTCTTCCGTTCCACAACTCCATTTTGCTGTGGAGTTCTAGGGGCTGAGTACTGTCTTTGAATGCCATGATGTTCACAATATTTAGTGAACTCTTCAGATGTGAACTCGCCTCCACGATCAGACCTTAAAATCTTGATACGTTTTTCCAATTGATTTTCAACCTGTGCTTTAAACACTTTAAAACGATCAAGTGCTTGATGCTTATGCTTAAGAAACAATACCCATGTCATACGAGTATAATCATCAATGCATAACATGAAATACTTATCTCCATTGGTGCTTTGAGTTCGCATCGGTCCACAGAGATCAGTGTGCACTAGCTCAAGAGGTTTCTTGGAATGATGCTCCTTTGACTTGAACATAACCCTCGTTTGCTTTCCCTTTTTGGCAAGAGTCGCAAATGGGATTGGAAGGCTTTTCCACTTTAGACATGCCTCTCACAGCCTTTGAATTGCAAATCTTTGACATGTTGTCAAAGCTTAGATGCCCAAGGCGTTTGTGCCACAACCAACTTTCCTCTGTCCGACTCATCAAGCAGGTCTTTTCAGCTCCATCTGACAGTGTATAGAGATTTCCAGCAGTTCTTGATCCAGTTGCCACTGTTTTCCCGTTGCTACTCTTCTTGATGGCAAACCCATTCTTTGTGAAGATAACTTCATGACCCTTGTCACAGATCTGGCTCACACTAAGCAGGTTGTGTCTCAATCCAGACACATATAAGACTTCTTCAGATCTGATCTTGTTTGCCATAAGCTGAATAACACCTTTTCCGCAGATTTTGGCACCATCATTGTTGCCAAACTTCACTGAACCGCCTTCATAGTGCTGTAATTTGATGAATTTCTCTTTATCACCAGTCATATGGCTTGAACAACCACTATCAAGGACCCATGGTGCTGTCTTCTTTTGTGCATTGAATGCCGTTTGCACAATGAGAGATTCTTTGGAACTTTCTGCACTTTTCTTTGCTCTCCAAGCCTTGACTAACTTGGGTTTCTTTTCAACCTGAAATTTGTTAGCAATAGGCAACCTACAATCCCTAGCCAAGTGTCCATAATTATGACACATATAGCACTCAATTTTGTGGCTACTTAGGATTGAAAAAGGATTCCTAGTCACAAATGGGCTGTTTTTTACATAGAATTTGCAATCAGCTCTTTTATGTCCAAACATATTACAATGAAAGCAATAACCATAGAATTTGTATCTTCTTTGTGGCTGGTTAATCTTCATTACCTTTCTAACAGGAATGGACTCCTTTCTAGGTTGAGTGGGCTTCATAGTGTTAGAAGGTGCAGTGACTTGCTTCACAAACTCTTTCTTTTTAGGAGGTGCAATCTTAGAGGATTCTCCTTTCTCAAATCCTAGACCAAATCTGAAGTGGGCTGGTCTTTGAACTTTCAGTAGTTCATTGAGTTTCATAGTCCCTTCAATCGCTTGGAGCGCTTTGAGTTTTTTGCTATTTTCCAAATTTTCAGCCTTTGCTCTAGCGATCTCAGTTTCAAGTTTCATAGCCTCTTCCTTTTTGATACTTATTTGGTTTTCAAGGACTTCTATCATTCTTTTATATTCTTCTACTTGAGTTTTCAAAGAAATAATAGAACTTTCAGATTCATGGAGAAGTTTCAGATTTTTCTTACTTGATTTGCGTTCCATGCTTAGCTCCTCAAGTGCGGCTATGAGTTCCTCTTCAAGATTGACTTCAGCCTCCTCATCCTCTTCTGGATCTTGCTCTTCTTCTTCTTCAACAGTGACCATGAAGAGAGCTTCGGTTGATTCATCATCGTCTGAAGTTTCAGACGTGCTGTCATCTTGTTGACATAGAAAGTTTTTAGCTTTGCCCCTTTTTCTAAAATTTCTCTTTCCTTTACTCTTTTCAGCATAAGAGTCATTATCATTGTCTTCTTTTAGGGGACACTTCGCAGCAAAGTGACCAACACCGCCACAATTGAAGCATTTAAAGGGTAGCTTCCCTTTGTACTTGCCAATGCTTCCTTTCTTCAACTTTCTAACAAATTGAGCCTCAAGCTCATCATCATCAGAATCAACATCATGACCAGCAGTCTCTTTTGCCTTTTTCTGAACTTTGAAAGCGGCTTCTTTATCAGATGAAGACGTCTTTCCTATGCGCATCTCATAGGCAGTTAGAGAACCATGTAATTCATCCATGGAAAATGCGTTCAGATCTTTGGCTTCTTCGATGGCTGAGACTTTTGAATCAAACCGGGGAAGAAGGGATCTTAGAACCTTTTTGACGATGACCGGCTCTTTAATCTCCTCCCCTAGTCCACGAATGTCATTCGTGACTTCATTCACTCGTTGCATATACGAGTCAACATTCTCGCTTTCCTCCATGCGAAGAGATTCAAATTGAGAGCGATGAGTTTGCAATTTGGCTTCTTTAATCTTCTCATCACCTTCATGTATGCTTTGCAACTTGTCCCAAATTTCCTTGGCTGTTTTGCATGCAATTACTTTGACAAGCTCGCTGTCCACAAGGCCACTAAAGAGTGCATTCTGCGCCTTGGAGTCGTTGTCTGCCAACTTCTTCGATGCTGTATCATTGGGTACGGTGGCAGCATTGTAACCGGCTCTGACAGCCTCCCAAACATCATAGCCAAGAGATTTGATGAAGGCTTGCATCCTAATCTTCCAAAAGGAGTAATTAGAACCATCAAACAGAGGTGCTTTCATATTCCCTGTATTGACCGCCATGTGATTTGACAAGAGATCACCCTTAGCGTATTAAACTGATCAAGGGAACCTCGCTCTGATACCAATTGTTGGATACCGCGATCACTGAGAGGGGGGGTGAATCAGTGATTTCTAAAAACAGGTCCAATTCAACAACAAAACAAGTCAAATCACACTATGACACCAGATTTAACGTGGTTCACCGAAAGGCTACGTCCACGGTTCATAGACTGTCCGAACACCAATCCGGGACAGATCTGAATCTTATTTAGTCGCACCAACGACAAAGAGCACCAACCCTTAGTTTCAGATAGCACCAACTATCTAGGAAGCACCGACTCCCTTTACAATTTATCTGCACCAACAGATAGGATCACCAACCCCAAACACCAAGCACCAACTTGATGTAAGAACAGAGTAGAAGATTAATTCTGTCTACAGCCCTTCCCCTCTACAATTCTCTCTCTCTCAATCCCTTACAAATTGAAATCTAAAGCATAAAAGAGAGACACTTAACTCATGGACGAATCACCATCTTCTAGAGCATAATCTCGTCCACAATTGCTGTAGAAAACGTCTGATAATGCAGCAACACAGCAACACAGCACCAGCTCTTCTTTCTCTCAAGAACTCTCTCAATTTTCTCTCTAAAACTCTTCTCTTCTGGTGTCTCTTCTTGGTGTGTTTATGAACGACCCAAGCATGCCTTTATATAGGTTTTAATAACCCTTAATTGTATTCAAAACGGGCTACAATTCGTTTAGAAAGATTCCCAAACGAAATAGATAACTGTGCTGAATTTTCGTGCAAAACTTCTAATTCTGCGCAACTCTGGTTTCCCGTGCTCGGTCGACATCCTGGCTTTCCCGGTCGACCGAAGACACTGACTGGAAAACAGACAATTTCGAGCTCGGTCGACAATCCTGAGGGCTCGGTCGACCGAAGACACACTGTGTCACGAAAATAACTGAGAGGTGCCTTTTTGCAGGTTTCTTCTTGCTCGGTCGACCGCATGGGCTGCTCGGTCGACCCGCGTGCTCTACATCAGGAATTCTGAATTCCTGACTGTTTCAATTCTGTTTCTTCTTTTCAGCTCTATCAACACCAGCTTATTATCATCATGTTTGTGACAATGTGTTGACAAGAATTCCAACTCAAATCAATACTTGAGATACTGATTCTTCAAATCATCAAAAACTACTCAAGTCATCTCAAATTCCAACAGTTATGTATGTTTTGTGTAGAGGGTTGCGAGGCAATTCACTTAGTCAGTAACTGTTTTCAATTTATATGAATCAGTATCTTATATCCATGTTATTTCTCAATGCTATGATCAGTCTTATGCGTTGAGTATGGGTTTGAGTAGGAAACAGCTTCTAGAGATCAGTTATTAGCTTCTCCATGTTCTGCGAGGAACTTCTCTTCTACGTTGCCTTTTTACTAATTTCAACCATTCCAGAGCATGATTACATATGGCAGTATGATCCTTTCCTTTTACATGATTATTTTAGTTGCCTTTGATGGATGCACTAATAATTTTCATAAGGAAATGCAGTGATACTGGGTGCTTTTCTGTTCAGAGGAAGAGAAGTGAGAGGGTTCAAGGCTCAAGCACACATGAATCAGCTCACATGTCTTGGATTTTATTTTTGGTGTTGGTTTTATTTTATTAGTATACATATAATGGTGAATTTGCTTGATTGGGTTCTATAGAGAGTTTTCCACTTGTATCAGGTTGTAAAAACAATTATATAATTGAGAAAATCGAGAAGTGCTCTGCTCTATTTTCTCTGTGGTTTTTTTTTTCTTTAATCACTATAGCTTTGAATTTGTTTTGAGGAAATGTAGATATCGGTTGTGGAAATGGTGTTTCAATTTGAGATTTTGGGTGTTTTGATCTGTTAAAAGCCCGATCTTGGGATTTCTTTGTGCTTGTTTGGATTTGGGGTTTCTTGGTTCTTTTGATTAGATCTCTCCATTTTTGTGATTTGTGTTTGCTATTGATCTCTTGGAAATGCCAGATTTGAATGTTTTGGGGTGTTGGGATGAGCTCATTTTGTGCATTTCTTTGTTGAGGATTTGTGCATTCTCCAACTTCAAATCACTTTCCTTAGGAAAAGAGAACCCATAAGGTATTTAGATGGAGAGGTGCTTCTTCATCAGGTGCCTTTTTCTATACTACTACCTACCATCTTCACGGTTTGTTCTTCTAGCATTCTTTTACCTAGCCTCTAATAATGGACAGGGCTCAATATGGGTTCAGGTGTCTGACCCAACAATAATTATGGTCGATCTAAAGCAAACTTGATCCAATTCATCCAAACATCCAAGATGCTTAATTGTACTGATGTCCAAGATTCTATTTCCTACATGTAACTCAAACCTAACATTCTTTTTTCTCGCAGCTTAAAGTAGACAAGCTTAAGTTAATTGAGCTTTGTGGAACTTCAGAATCTGAATTTACTAGCATGAGACTCTTTCCTCTTCGAACAGTATTCCTATCTGTGCTAAATTGTTATATAGTTTGTTTCATTTCTTTCCCCTTATCGATAGAAATTTGTTTTTAATTATTACTTCAGGTTTCAACTACTATGAAGGACTTATGCTTTTGATGTTTTTGGGATTGTAATAAAACAGAAAGAAGTGGAAAAAGCGGCTTTGCTTGGAAAGTTGCTGGTTGGTGGTTTTCTTCTGCTCATGCAATTTAATGTGATTGGTGGTGTTGTTGAACTAAATCTGATCTATGCTTTTTAATGCATAATGTGTTATTTGTTGGCTTGTCTGGTACTGCAATTCAAGCAGTAATGCTGCTGCTGGGAAAAACTATTTTTCCTTTGTATATCTATCAAGCAGTTTATTTGTTTGCAAAGCTAGCGAAAGTACTTCTTATGTGAAAAGCAAGGATGCTTTGTTTATGCTTTGTTGTTGTGTCATCCTGCTCATGTTAAAGTCATGGAAATTTAGAGTGCAAACAAAACTACTTTGTATAAGGTCGGGAAGAATCAGACAGCATGGCAAACACTGCTATATGGGAATGGGTTTATGTTCACATCTAGCGAATGTGAGTTTAACATTTGTATATAGCGAATGTGAGTGTAACATGAGTTTTAAGAATTGGACCATATGTCCAGTGATTGAAGTTATTACATACAAATGTTGCTCATGTGAATCTTAAAATCTTCACCTGCCTGAGTTAGAGAGCACAATCTCATCACTTCAATATCATCTGTATTTGTCAGTGAAAGTGCTCTTTGTTTAGTGTGTCCATCATTTAGCCTTAGAAAGAAGTGTCTAATTTGTGACTTTTGATTGGTTTTGCAGGCTAAGAAGGCTGCTTTTGATGAAGTGGAGAAAAAGAAAGAAGAGGAGGCATTTTAGCACCTTAATAGTTATTTTTCCACATTGCCTAAAAGCATGCTTGACCCAGCCTTTAATTTATGGATGGTGGATTCTGATGAAGTTTGTGTTGTGCAGGAGGAATCTGAGAAGAGTGGCATTGACCAATCTGATGTGAGTTCCTGTCTACTGTCCCCTTTTTGTAACAGTCTTTTCATGTAAATTATGTTTCTAATATACAAATTTCACAACAAGATGATAGCTGAAGAAGAGGAAGATCACCATGTATGACTCTCTCCTATACTATATGCATGCATGTAAATGAAACTTGCTGAGATTTCTCTAGTTGAGAGCTGGTCATTCTGTATGAAATTTGACTTTGGTTTTTGTTTATGCTAGTTCTCATAAGGTATTTGAATGGAGTCGAGTTTTCTGTGCTCATGAAGTAACTTTTTAGTGTGACCTGATTTGATATTCTACCCATGGAATGTTATAGGTACAAGCTTGTTATGTCCACGCCAGAACCTAAGAAGCTTGCATCTCCCACAATCACAAACATTCAGGTCTACTTCTCTTCTCTATATATATATGAGGAATAACAGAGCAACAAAAATGATCTTAACTTGGATAGGGCTGAGGTCTATCTGGGGCACAACTGATGCTAATAACATGGTCCATCTCAATCCCTGGCCTATCTCTTCTTGAAAAACTTATTTTTTTTTTAATATTATGTCAGCTTTCTTATTTGTCTTGCCATTGATCTTGCTCAATGCAGGTTACGAAACTTGAAAAGGTTTAAACTCAATTGAGAAACAAACTAAAATACTATTTGCTCAATATCTATGCCTATGATGCATGATATCTATGCTTGTGATGCATATGGTGAAAAGGTACTTGTTTGAAAAGATAAGGTGGGTATGACTCTGTCCCTCAAATTCAGTTTTTTTTTATCATACGTTTTGCCATTTACAGGTGTGGGCAGAACTGGTTTTATTGATGTCATTTCAATCTTTATCAGAATCTTTGTGATTTTCGTGAAGTGGGTTTTTGTTTTCTCGCATTTAACTTCATGGGTGTGTGATTGGGTTTTTATTATTGCCGCCCCTATATGATTAATTGTATTGATTTCAGTTCAGTACTTTAGTTTCTTTGTTAACTTTTATTATTGAATGGTGAAGATCTAATAAACTAATTCTCACCTCATGTATCTGTTTTCTTGTTTTCTTTGATAAATTCCAATGTTTGTGTTTATGACACTATTCTGTTTTGTGTATTTGTTTCTTCAGTCATTGAAGGGCTTGGATAAGTGTTTGGGGGAATTTGAGTATGGTTACAGTATATACCACATTCGCTGTTTTATTTTTTGCTTGTTAATCCGTTGTACTGCACCAACTAATTTTAACTATGCTTGTTTGCTGTTATATCCAGGTGATCGAAGAGAATATATATACCCCTACCAGATGAAAATGTTAGGAGACTTATTCTCAACAATCAATTAAAGGGTCAATCATTTAAATTACCTGGTAAGTTGCATTCTTTAGTGGATTTGTTTTATTGAAACCTTCTATAGGTATGTGTCTATGCTTTTTAATCAGTCACATTCACTGTTAGATTGGATCACTGGAAGTTCCCATCCCTCAATATTAAATGAATTTAAGGTGGTTAAATGAATTTACGGTGCTATGTAACCGTTACATGTTTTTTTTCTTTAAGCATTTTTTTGGTCAAGACGTTGGAGGATCGAGCAGATGTTGTCAAACATTTGGTATGCAATTTCAATTTTCACACTAACTCAACGTTCCTTGATTTTGTGAGGAATCAATCACCTTTTTATCTTGTTTGCAAATCCATAGTTGTTTATGAAGTATATATGTGTGTTTCTTTTAGGTGAACAAAGGAGACATGGGGTGTACTAATAAAGACATAGTTGGGGATGATTGTAAAGAATTGGAGCAAATGGATCTCAAGCAGCTGCTGATGGTAATGGCAAGGCTATTATTTCATCATCTCATCCTGTGCAAGATGGTGAGGAAGAAGAAGGCCGATTGGATGGTCCATCTTCTTCTGAAGGATTACAAGGTTATCTTTTAACCTTTCATTTTTTATTTTTTTTTAGTTCTATATTCTATGCACATTTTCTTATTGCTGGCATTTTCTTGCTCTATTGTAATACAGCAACAAGTCAAAAAATACAAGGCACAAGAAAATAGTTTTCCTTTTAGAGATGACGCTATTGCAAAGGTACTCAGTCCTGATCCACGAGGATGAGTAAGCAAGAGGGCTTGGGTATGGAGCAACTCCTTAGAAGTTGGAGGGTCAAGCACAAATGATGGACAAATCCCAATGGAAGAAGACTAAAAGTGTGTGAATCTTGTAAATGAACAAACAAGAATTCCCTCATTGTTTTGGTATTGATTTGAATGGATGATCATTTTCATGTATTTGTTTTCCCATGGCCTATCTAACTTGTATAGACTGCAAGTCCAGTGTTTTTGTTTTTAACTGCAGGTCCAGTGTTTATTTGCAGGTTCTGTTTACATTTTTTATTTTAGTTTATTAATTTGTATTTGTAGCAATAAAAAAAATATGGATTTAATTTTTTTTAATTAAAAAATAATTAATTTTTTTTATATAAAAAAAAATAATTAAGGCGCGCCTTGCGAGCCGTAAATTAAAACTTGCCAATTCTTTAATGGCCTGCATTTGCAAGTCGTAAAAACATATATACTCAATTACGGCTTGCATTTGGAGCCGTTAATCAGATTGTACACAACTAATTTATAGCCCACAAATGCAAGCTGTGTAAAATATTTTTCTTTTTAAGTATTCACGGCGTACTATGTGTGCCATAAATTTAAGCACACTAATGCTTTAACGGCACTCAGTTTGCGTCGTAAAAGTTTAGCATTTACGGCCTGCTTAATAAGCCATAAATCTGGCCCAAAAAGTCTTAACAACATCATTTTCGGCGTGCATTGATCCTACTTACGGCCTGTATATGCACGCTGTAAATAGTTCAAACCTTTTACGGCAGGCGCTTTTACGGCACGACCCTCGTGAGCCGTAAACCTACATTTACGGCGCGCATTTCACGCTGTTAAAGCCCTGAAATGGTGTAGTGAAAGAAGAAGAAAAGAAAAGAAAGAAACAAAAAAAAAAGAAAGAAAGAAGAACTTTTTATTTTTTTCCTACAATGGAGTTTTCTTGAAAAAAAAAAAGGGGAACTTACTTGAAGCCATTGATGGAGAAGAAGAAGAAAAGTCTTGAAGATCTTGAAGAAGAAAAGCTTTTGGTCTTGAAGCCCTCTTGAGATTATTGCAAAAGAAAGTAATAAGAGCAAGAGATCCAACCTTCTCCTTGCTTTTATAGAGGAGAGCAAACCAAAGAAGGAAAGAAGAAAGAGGTAAGTGTCACTAATTAGTAACCTTACCAAAAGAAAGAAATTAGAAAGATTCTTTCCCAAAAGAAAGATATCTTGAGGGATTCTCTCCCAAAAAGAAATCAATGAGAGATTTTCTCCTAAAAGATATAATCTATGACGGATTCTTTCCCTAAAGAAAGATATCTTGAGATATTCTATCCCAAAAATAAAGGGATCATGAGAGATTCTCTCCAAGTAAAGATATTCTTAGATATTCTCTATCCAAATGAGATATTTTTAGATATTCTTTACAAAAATGACACCATATGAGATCTAAGCCATTTCAAAAGCTTAAGGTCCCATGGGTTAGCCCATATGAGCCAGGTTTGACCACCTAGGCACAAAAAAAAAAAAAAAAAAAAAAATTTCGGGCTTTTAGTCAAAGAGAAATCCCTCTTACCAAGAGCATGCAAAAATGGTTCCATGCCTCTTTTGAGTTGATTGGACCATACAAAAGAAAATTCCAAGCCCCATGAGCTTCCAAAAATCAAACCATCCAGCCTCATCTACCAAATTGAGCCAAATTCTTGAAATTGACATTCCATCAAACCAAATCCTGGTCCCCTAACTTGCCACATACAGCCTGTTAGGTCACAAGACCAAAACCAAAAACCAAAACCTGATCCCCTAACTTGCCACATATAGCCTGTTAGGTCACAAGATCAAAACCAAAATTGATCCCCCAACATTCCACATACAGCTTGTTGGGTCACACGATCAAAACCAAACCCGACCCCCTAACCTGCCATATATAGCCTGTTAGGTCACAAGGTCAAAACCCAAATCCACATCCCTGATGTCATCTTCAAAACTTTGCCTCGAGATGGTACGTGATCCCTTTCACTACCATAAAATTCCCCTGGAAGCTCAAAAGGCTACAAATACCAAAAAGAAAGATTGCTCAAAGACTCTTGGTCAAGTCACAGGCTCTCCTTCAAAAATCTCTTCGAGGCACATCGACTACAAAAGTTAAGCAACTCGCCGCTGTATCTCGAGGGGGCATTTGTTGACACCAAAAATGTCACTTTGCCTTTTCAAGATCCAAAGAGCTACATGAAGTCGCAACCTGCCATAAATAGGCAATGCTGCTTCCAAAAACCAAATCTTGTCAGAATCAAACAAAAAACTGCAAGATTCTTCCAGACAGCCAAAAGAGGAGTACACAAGAAGTTTCGGGCCATTTCAAAATCATTTGGCCTAACTTCGCTTCTCCGACAGCCGAAAAGGAGCTCTCGGCGGCAAAAGCTCTCCGGGACCATGGTTTCCAAGACAGAGCCTATGGATCATCTTAAAATGACTCCAATAGGTTCCCTATCAAATTTCAAGTCAATCGGACATCGGTTGACCTCACATCAAACCGCGACATCTTCATCGCGACAAAAAGCAAGTCTACAGGTGATAGGACCCCAAACGGCTTCAAAACTCAAACAAAAGCCTATGGTTGGTCTTATTTATTGCTCAGGAGGCTTCACACCAAATTTCAGGTCATTCCGACATCGTTTGACCCAGTTTCAGCTTCTGACGGAAAATCGGCAGCTCTGCGCGACAAAGTCTTCGGCTTTCTCAGGAAATTGGAAACTTTGCAAAATAAAATGCAAGGATTCTCATCAGGTTACCTACAAAGAAATCAGGCCAATAAATGGTCAAAATGTCAAGGAAAAGTACAGAAGAAAAAAGAATCAGAAAAAAGCAAAAACGGACGCAAAACGGGACACGAAAGGGGGAAAACCCCCCCAGGGTCGCCGACCCCTGCGACCCTGGGCCAGGGTCGCCGGCGACCTTGGACCACGGGGTCGCCGGGAAAGCCCCGGAAACCCCGGTTTTCGCCGTTTTTTTCGCGATTCGAGGATCCCAGCCTCTGGTACTTTCCAAAATTCATGCTTTTGAGACACCAAGTCCTCTGACATCCGTCCAAAACACGGGTAAATCATCAAGAGTATCGAAGACAGTATTGATCGCCACCCGGTCAACCAAAAAAAGTGTGCTTTCCACCCGACCGATCGAGAAATCGACAGGACAGATGGCACCGACCCGCTGTTGGCAACAAACACCTGAAATTACATGGTCATCTGATGTCGATCTACATGAAGATCCATCGATGATCATCAACAGAAGAATCTCAAAAGACGTGGCACGGCCCGCAACTCTTCAGCTGCTCGGCGACCACTTAATGCGATTAATTGACTAGCTTTATTACAGTCATTAATCCATTTCTTTGGACGGCCCAATCAGAAGCAAGCATTCGGGAGTTACAAGTCAAGAGATTCATGGCATTTAACCCATGAAACTCCTCCCATCATGGCGATTAAAGGCGATTAAATGCCCTCAATCTCCTCCGGCCAATCAGAAGCCAAGAAAAAGGAGTTACAAAATAAACAATTCAATTTTTTAACGCCTCCCATTATGCGGCTTAATGACAATAAAAGCCCATAAACCCACCTAAAAGGCTACCTAAAAGCCTATAAATAGGAGGGCTCTCCAAGAAGAAAGAAAGGACACACAACGAACATCAACAGACAGCAGTCAGAAATCCAGAGAAGAGAAAAAGAGAGAAAACTCTGCGGAAGTTCTACACCGGCCACCGCAACAAGGTGACAAAAGTCCCTTGGGGGGTACCCCCCCCCCCCCCAAGGTCCTTGCCTTCTCCTCCTGCCTCCAATGGCTTAGATATGGCTTTTCAGCCCGTCTACTCGGCTTTTTATTGGACATAGGACTTTCCTTTGGTCTTTGTCCTCTAAAAACCTGAGGTTATAGCCAAGCCAAGCGAATCAATAGCATCCTCTGTTCTCATCTACATGGATGATGGCGAAGCCCACATATGGCTTGCGACCGTCAATCTAAACGAGTCCCCCACAATCTCCTGAGAAGTTAGATCCTCCTTTTCTTGCTTTTCATTGTAGTTTGTATTTTTTCAAAAGAGACAAAAATCACAATTCTTGTCTTTCATTGTTGATAAGGATTGTAAATCGGCTATAAATGCCAAAATCGGCTATAAACGCCAAAAATCGGCTATAAACGCCAAAATCGGCTATAAATGCCAAAAAAAATCGCCTTTCACGGCAAATCAAGAAAATGTCTCTTTTCTTAAATATATGTGCAATGGAAAACTTGAAAGAAGTTGATTTCCTTTTTTACTTGCGAAGGTTGATCCCCGGATCATCACTTGCAATTCCAAGTAAAATAGAAAATCTGGCACACCCAAAAAAAAAAAGAAATGTTTATGCACGCCCTTGCCCCCGGTTACGAAAGGGTCAGAACCAAACGGACTCCCACGTCCGCCGACCTCGGTAGAACCGAGCAGGAGCGCGGTCCATCACAAGTAAAGTCAGCCCTCACACTAATAGCCCAGTCTCTGGGTGGTCTCATAGGCGATGTGGGACGGGTTCCCTGCCTTGCTCTTTGGCTGGCCCGGGTTCTCACATCTGGTAAAGTAATTAAAACCCCATTGTGTTCGTGAGTGGACCTTTCACAGTCCGCCTCGTCACCTCGGCCAACCTGCCATGCATCCGGGGGAGGGGCTATCAACGATGACGTGACGGGCCCGGCCCCAAATGGTCTACTCACGGTCACCATGCGTAGACTCACTCAGAGGATCTCGATTCCACATGAAGCATGTAGGTGCCCAATAGCACCTGCCAACGTTGCCTCTCCTTTCCTCAACTTGGAACCATTAATAAGCTCCGATTAGAGAAATCCATAATACTCTATAGTAGGGGGCAATCTATTTAAAATCTAAACTGTTCAAAATTAATGCCCCTCTCTTGCATGAGATATGAAAAAGTTTTACTTATGTTTTGTTTTCACAATAAGATTAAGTGATTAACCATATATAATACATTAAGTAAAGAGGAATGCTCTTGTGAGAATCTATGCATACCAACTGCTGTGGGCCCACAGATCATGTGAGGTGGGGATGAAAATATCCAATTGAGACCACTCTAAATATCAAATTTCAAAGTATTCAATGATCCGGACCCCTTCATCTATGGTTCATAAGTAAAATGTTTTTAAAGAAATTTTTTTAGACAGTCAATTCAACACTCTAACCCCAATGAATTTTTATTTTTTTTGCTATCGGAGGGTTCTCAACCCTTTGGGTTGGACTAATCCCTCCGGGCCTAGAGAGAAGCCGGATAAACTCCCCTGTAGCCCCAGTGTGGCAGTGCAGTTTCGAACCTACAACCTCCAGGTACAAACCGTGGTCCTACGCCAACTGAGCTACCCCTTGGGATTAACCTCAATGAATTGATGCAAACTCCCTGTGCCATATAAGAAAGGCTTATATCGTGGACTGATCATTATGTGGGGCCTGCATTCTACCCTGCATGGAAAGATTGCGACAGACGCACAGGAGCAACTCATTTGGGTAAAATATTACAAAATAAGTCTTGCGTCTTAGCTCACCTATTAAAAATGTTTTTTGTTTTTTTTTTTTTTTTTGGTATCCCAGCTTAAGGGGGGTTGGGGCCCCTAGACCTCTTGAGAGGGAGCCCTCGGATGAGGGGAGTAAACCTCGGGTGAGGCCTCTGGTTAGGGAAGTAGACCTCTGGTGAGATATCACAGCCTCGGGTGAGAAAATGTGTCTGCCCGAGTTCGAACCCAAGGTAAGAACTGGCGCCTCTTACCACTAAGGTAAGAGCCATTCTTAACCACTCAAAATCGATTGACTGCCACTAGTGAAAGAAAGATTGATATAATTTTTACACAAACATGTTTTGGGGTGGCAGTAAAATTAATTTGATCATGCGTAATAACTAAATATTTATTTTTCCAATGGCTAGATCAATCATCAATGGTCCAAACTCCCAACACACAAAAAAAAAAAAAAAAGCACTGAGCAGCCGCATTAAGTCGTGTATCGTGTTTGGACGTTTTTCATACCCTTGGACCTCATTTTTTTCTTCTCCCGCGTATCATTCGTGTCTTCTTTTCGAGTAAGATGTATGAGTCGTGTTAATGACCTCCTTGGTGCGCCGGTTTTCATGTCTAAGCCTTTGAGAACTCGGACCCTAATCACTTTCAATGCGTATATATACAGGCATACAGCCCTTTCCATCCTACATTCCCTCATTCCAATCACATCTCTCTTACTATCCGTTTGTCTCTTTCTCTCTAAATTTACTGACATGGGTTCTTGCAAAAGAAATTTGTTGTATGTAATATCCATTCTTTTTATCCTCTTGACTTCAACTCATCTGTCTCTTTCTGTGGCTAGGCCTTTAGAAGAAAAGTGGGGATGGAAGAAAGAAGTCCTCATGTTCGAGTCCCTGGAGAAACGCCAAATGAATCCTCCTAGCCATTCCGGTTGCACGAATGGACAAGAAAAAGGTGGGCCCTCATGTCCAAAACTAGAGGAAATGAATTTTGCAGTCCATGTTCCTACCACAACACAGGCCTCTAATTATGGCCCCAGCATCCCTTTTGGGGCTGCTTCTGAAGAGACTTCCAGCCAAGATAGGATTCAGGGACATATTAGTCTTGGTTAGATGTGAGCTTGGTGAAACAACCTTACACTAGTAAAACATGAAAATGTCAAGTATTAAGTATTTCATACATGTAAGTCCTGTTGGTTAAAGCAATAAGCACTTCATCCAAGAAAATTGAAGTGGGTGTCTCATCTGAATCTAATAAAAATTTGATAAATGAAATTACATGGGGTTTGGGTTTTGTTCAACGATTGACTACATTATATGCTCGCTCTCTCTCTCTCTCAAAGATTGACTACATTATATGCTCTCTCTCTCTCTCTCTCTCTCTCTCTCTCTCTCTCTCTCTCTCATGCTAACAGGCGTTGATGTTTTTATTTATATAAGCATCTCTCTCTCTCTCATGCTAACAGGCGTTGATGTTTTTATTTATATAAGCTTTTTTGGTTGCTCTTTTTAAGTATGATGAAATAACTAAATGTTCAATTTAAAAGCACCATTGTGCAGAGTATAAATGATAAGAGCACCATGGCAAAAAAAATAGAAGTAAATACGTACAAATGCATGCATGGAAGTTTTGAATAAGCTATGTCTTGTAATTTAACTGGTGTTAAAGGATATAAGTGTGCAGTACAAGGACTATCTGGATGTCGCGAGTTCTAATAACTCCAGTTAGGGGAGTCAACAGACATGGGACCAGCCTGGATTGTCTAGTAACACTAGATTCAAAACCAACCGGCCTAATTTGCACCTGACCTTAAGTTTAGCATCAGAAACCTTAATTGAACACGACCCAACTTCGACGTTCAATCCCTCTTTTCAAAAAAAAAGTTAAAAAGCAACTACAATTATAAACTAAAAGACAAAAAAACTCCTATACAAAAAGTCAAAAATATTCCATTCCAAACAACTAAAAGCAAAATATCACCATAACCCACTACATATTTTATTCATTCTTTTTTTTTTTTCACTTCACTCAACTTCACTTTAAAAGTAAAGTGTCAAATGGGCCCTCATTTATTTTCACTATTCTCCTCCTATTGCCCATGTTTATTTTCACTATTCTCCTCCTATTGCCCCCGTCAAGCGGCGCCTAGAACCAGGTTACAGGCCGATGTCAGAGACATACTTTGACTTTGGGCTATGAAATTCAAGATCTGAACCATTCGTCCTCGTCAAAAGGCGTAAAAATGCTCTTAGATCAAATTTCAGCTGCTAGATCATCATGAATTGTGAGGAATTTGTAAAAAAAAAACACATTACATGTCCAGTGGGCTAAAAGGGTAATTTTAACCTCCATTGCACCATATCAGTCATTTTTCACGAGATGGTGTTTTTTTTTTTTTTCACTTTCAACTAGCGTCCCTAGCGACCCTATTTTTATAGCGTTAAGGGTCGCTAGGGACCCTGCGGTGTATACAAAGTACAACGAAAAAGGGTTTTTTAGTCCCTCTTTCGTTGTCAACGGGACATATCCTCTCCCAAGTCGACTGCACCCGTCTCCTCTGTTAATTTTCTTCCTCTCCAGGTCATTCCCACCATTGAAGACCATTAAAGACACATGCTTTTGTTTGGTGGAGAACATTAAAGTTCATATGATACTCTGATTGGGGCCTAGCAATGGAAAGGTGAAGTTTGTACTTTGCCCTAAAATATGATTTTCTAAATTTGATAAACCATTTTCATGTGACCATTTTTGCATGCATCTCATCGTCTTCTTCCCCCACAGTATTCCCATAAAAAAAATGACAGATAGAGAATTGAAATCTAAGTTTTGCTTGATCCTTTTCCTTTCCAATATAAATACCTTTGTCACGATAAGAAGAAGATATGTTGTATTTTTATCACTGCCAGGATAGAGATTGTGTGCAAACATCTTTGATAGAATTTTTTATGTTTTTATTTTTCACTAACATTGATGTGAGAATAATATGGACCAAAAGAAATGTCAGCATACATTGGAATTTTAGGTTTAAGAGAAACTCGTAGATAACGTAGAGAAAATGATTTGAAATGAGTTATGTGATTAGAAAGAGAAAGACATAGAGAATCATATATGATAAAAATATTTTTCCTTTGATTACCACTTGGGTTTGTTGTAAAATCAGCAAGATTAATCGAATCATTGTTATCAGAAATAATTGTACCACTGCCAATAAATTGCCCTACTTACCAGTCAACTTCCAAATGGACTTGTAGTATTAAACAAATATTCCTCTTTTTATTGGATATGTTCATTGAAGCATGTTTGTTTTTACTGATTTAATGCACTAATATTAAATGTTTTAATGTTACAGTATTACTTCGGATGTGGATGTCCTAACAATATTACATTATGATGGTGATTTTCAATCTGATCTCAAATGTCCTCAATATATTTGCGGAAGACAGAAGATGAGGCATCTCCGGAAAACCATAACATATAGTGAGCTTCTGAACGTTGCACTCGAAGCATCAAACTGGGAAGCAAGTGTAGAAGCCTTATGTATAAAGCACCTTCTTCACAACGGAAGTTTTTGTTCATTGATAGACATTGATGATGACAACGATGTAAAGGGAATGTTCAGAGCTTCGGGGACTGATCCAAGAAACAATATATTGTTGTTTGTAGCAAGGAGGGAACGAGACGCATATGCTACCAAAGAAACCCCCAAAGAAACCACACAAACAAGGTTCGTACGTAGTGACATTTATTTTTAATCCACAAGTGTGTTTATATAAATCCAAAGTTAATTGATCCATGTATTTATTATGCAGGAAACATAAGAGGCAAACAAATCAACATCAATGGGAAGCCTTGATCAATGAAACTAGATTAATCAAAGACAAAGTGTTGGTGAACGGGGCACAGACGAAAGAATTTCCCACTGTCAACTTGAATGAGGATTGCGATTTCAATTTTCCATCAGTGCCGAATGGTATGATAGCAGAGGAGGAACCAATTATTTTTTCTTTGGACAATGATGCAAGTATGGCTCGTTCTGAGGATGTTCATTGCTCTGCGAGTATACATTCCATTTCAAGACACATGGAAGAACATAGTTCAAACAAGGAGCAACAATCTCATGGTCCGGAAGAGTGGATTACCAGCGGGTTGAATGGTGCAACCACCAAGAGAGACTTCACAACAGTGGACACAATGGTTCCCGAAGTAATCTTATCCGAAGAGGGAGTTGATTCAGCAAGGGATATGTGGTTGGGTCGCGAGTTTAATGATCGTGAAGCATTCAGAAGATGCATTGCAAAGTTTGCAATTTACAGTCACTTCACGTTGGAGCACGTGCGCACCAACATGAGGCAAGTAACTACGCGCTGCAAAGATGCAAACTGTCCTTGGAGAATACATGCATCCATGGTTGAGTCAGGACCACATTTCAAGGTGCGGAAGTATATAGCAATTCATTCTTGCTCGAAGCCTATGATGGGGACATCTCATCCACAGGCATCTGCGAGGCTTAACTACACCATTTCAGGGCTTTTACAGCGCGCCATTTACGGCGTGCATTGAATGCAAGCCGTAAATGATATAATAGTATGGCACGCATGGAATGCGAGCTGCAAAAGGGCTTTTTCTTCTCTTTATTAAGGCATGCATTTTGCGCGCCGTGAGATCTTATCAATTACGGCGTGCATTTAGGACACTGTAAATTATTGAGCATTTGCGGCCCACATTCACAAGCCGTAAAAATATTATGGTATCACGGCCCACATGTTGCATGTTGTAAAAGGCCAAGCCATTCAAATTAAGTTCACGGCCTGCTTTGAGAAGCTGTAAGATTAATCAGCTTTCACAGCTCACATTTCGTATGCCGTAAAAAAAGAAACCCGCCAAATTAATATTCCAAAAATATTTCACACCCTTTTTTGACACCAAAAAATTTACCCCAAATTAGGGATAGACGATAACCACTGAGAACCCAAATCTTAACACCAAAAAAATTTCGCATACCTTCTTCTTCTCACGATACCCACCGAGAACCCATTGCTCACACTACAAAAACTAAATGATTTTTAGTATCGAACTTTTTGCCGCAGCCAGTGTTTTTGTGGCTATATCTTACTTGTTGCCACAACCAATAGAGTTAGTGGCAACAAATCCCATTTTTCCTCGCCCGTGTCTGCCCGTGACAAAACATGTCGGAAAATTTTTTTACCGACGAAAACTAGCGTCGGAAAATTTATCACCGATGTTAAATATAAAACATCAGTAAAGGTTGGTAGACTTTTTTACTTTTTTTCAAAAAAATAAATAAATTAATTTTTACCGATGAAAGTTTCTATTTTTTGCGACGAAAAATAATTGTTGGTAAATTTTTCAATTTTTTTCCCTCCCCCGCCACCGAAACCCCTCTTTTCACTCTCTCTCTTGCGCGCTCTTCTCTCTCTCTCCGGCAAAGGTTATGTTTTATCGGCAAAATATTTGTGTCGCCCGCAAATGATATATTTTTTGCCGACGAAATACCTATATCGCCGGCAAATGTCAATTTGCCAAATTTTGATAATTTATTTAACTTAAAAAATTATATTTTTATTATTTTTATTTTGAAAGAATAAAAGTTAACTTGGGCCTTCAAAATCAATTCAGCCCCCAAAAATAACATTCCACTGTACCCGCCCCATTTTCCATTTCCCGCGCCTGCTCAAGTGCATATCATTTACAGTTCCCTCGCCTCTTCTCAATCCCTCATCTCTCTTACCCTCTCTTGCCCAACAATCCCTCAATCCCTCATCTCTTTATCAGCCATTCCTCCATTTCCTTCTCCCTCACGACCTCAGCCCTCAGCCCTCTCACTACTAGAAAAAATCTTTTTCGCGGAGGGAAAAGCGGGCGCCCGCTTGAAGCGGCCTCATTAGTATTGCGGTCGCTAAATCCAAAACCCACTTTTTCATCAGTTTTTCCTTCCCACGTTTTTTTTCCCCTCCTCCCGCGCTCTGCCCTCCCCCGAAACCCACCTTTTTTTCATTCCCGCACTCCAACCCTAATCGATTTTTAGCCCTCTCGCCCCCTCCGTCTCTCTTCTTCTTCACTCTCCCCCAATCGACAGGCATGGCAGCGAGATTGACATCGTCTCTCTTCCTCTCTCTCTCTGCTAATCGACCGGTACGGTAGCGGAGATTGACACCGTCTCTTCCTCTCGCTCTCTCAGTCAACAGGCTGGGCATGCATCCATCATAACACTCAGAGATGGTGTCTTCGCTCCGGCGGGCAGCAGCGACCTCTATTCTCCGGCTAAGGAGAAGACCGCCAACAGAGGCGTTTACGATAGCTGCCTCTGCTGCGGCGGATCCAGAGTTCCCCAAGTTCCACAAGGAAGAAAACGATGCATCACTTTCCTCTCCCGACATGGAGGAGATTTTTCTCGATTCCAAGCAGGGTCTTGAAATCGATCCAGAGCCTTTTCTAACTTGGGTTCTTCGATTTTTCTCGATTCCAAGCAGGGTCTTGAAATCGATCCGGAGCCTTTTCTAACTTGGGTTCTTCTCCAAATACCGGTAAAATCTCTGGACAAGCACATAACTTGAAGAAGAAGAAGAAAAGGCCCGCCTCTGGTATTGTACCTACTCCAAGCCCACGCTGTTTTTCGTAATAATCATAAAAGATCCTCTTTTTCTTCCATTTACTGATTTTACAGATATGGGTTCTTGAAAACTTAGCTTCTTTTTTTCTGTTTGTGGAAGTTTTTCTCCGGTTGCTTTCTGCAGAGCAACTCTTAATAAAAAAATCTTGTTTTTCTCTTTAATCTAATGATTTTAATGATATAGGTTCTTGAAAATTCCTCATTTTTCTACTTTGGATATATGGAGTAAATGCAATTCCATATATTATCATCTGTTGATTATTGTTGTGGAATAGTGGATACCAGCAATAATCAGGGAGAGCTGTGGAATTGTGGATTTAAAAAAAAAATACTAAAGGCTGTGCTAATGCAGATGCAGTCACTGATAAGGGAGTTGAGTGCAGGCCTTCTTCCTCTCCACGAAACATTTGTTGAATTGGTTCGATTGTTTGGTTCTAAAGGCTGCTGGAACAATATCAACTACATTTCATTTCAATCATCTTCTTAGTGTGCAGGTAAAGCCAGAAGTCACTTTCTAATAAATAACCCATTTGCTTCAGTGATGCTTGTGTTCTTCTTTATTTATATATGGCTTGTTTCAGCCAACTAAATTAGCATATCATACCAGTCCTCAGATTGAAGCATGAGCTCTGTATACTTTATTCACAAATTTGCTAATGTCTATGAGATTGAGAACAAAATGGGGTGGTTGGCTTGCCACAGATATGTATATAGACAGCTGGGGTGGATGACTCGAGAGTCCTGATTGCTTACAATGCAAAACACAGACCTTTGTTGCTTAAGTATGGCTTCGGATTGCATTGAGACAGGGAACAGTGAGATTGAGTAGAAACCACGTTTGAGGCAATCATTTGAGATATGTTCCATTCCAGAAGATAGGACCTCATGTATATCTCACTTGTTGATTCAAATGCAAGCTATCATCTATTCATCTCCACCAATTTAATCAATTCTTCCATGCAATCGAGTTTTGGTGCCAAAACTTGCCTCCTGTGGTCATTTTGGAACCATGTTCTATCTGAGGGGTGGTTTGGTTGCACTCATTTTGAAACCATAATTATGTTTGTTTATGCTCATTATGCATGTAATATGTAAATGAAGTATGAAAAGGGCGTGTGAATGAGGTCATTTTCATATGAAAACTCACGTACCTAAAGAAGCGTGAAACCGTTACACACCTCTTGTTTTAAGAGGTGCTAGTGCAAGTTTCAACAGAAGTCCTAGTTTCAAACCCCATCATTGACTTTTATTGTTTTCAACTCCTATAGTCCCCAGATTTTAGTCCACGCCGTTTTTATTGACCCATTAAATCCGAAAATATTACTTTCATGTCTTAAATATTCACATATTTTGAGATATATGAAAATCTTACAAATGTCATTCGAACAATGATTCTTCCAAACAAATAGGGTATTGTGTTCCAAATTTGTAGGTTTTATATATGCAACATTCAACATATGTAATTTTTTTTTTTTGGATTGGTAATAGAAACTGGTATGCTAGAAAGAGAAAGTACAAGAGCAATACCAGCCAGCCTAAAAGGAATGAGGAAACAACCGTACAAGAGTCTTGTACCCAGAACATAGAAGAAAATTATGCATAAATATTAAAAATGAAACTAAATGATCCACCCCATGCTTAGCCAACGAATCTGCCAAATCATTTGCTAAATGAAAAACATGCTTAAATACCACTTGCAACGAAGATGATTCTCATAATTTCATTGGAGTAGAAATGAAGCTTCCCCGGACTTGCAACTTTGGAAGTAACCCAAGCAACATCATAGGGAAAATCACTCTCAACCACTAATTCATCATTAAAATAAAACACAAAGTATATATATATGTAAATGACATCTTCACATCACATGTGTAAAAGACAAACAACACCGAAAAAGTGGTGTTGTTTGAATGCATGGGGCAATTTGATGCAACTTCCTCTTTATTTCTACCTTGGAAGCAGTACATGCCGAGGAGAACAACAGAGTGCTTCATAAGAAATACGGCTTTGAGAGGGAGAGAGTTTAACACAATGGTTAACGGAATGTTTTCATGGTCATAGGTAAGAGGGCATTAAAAAGGGGTCACGGCCGTAGATAAAGAGACCATTGAAAAAGGGACCATGGATAAGGGCCATAAAAATATATAGAATTGGAAACTTGCTTTCCTTTGAAGACTGTAATTTGTCCAATTCTCCACTAGGCTTATTTTGCTCATTGATTGTGTGCCATTTGTAAACAAACGACTGACCCTACTCAATTGCTATCCTATTTATAGCCAGTTTTATGTGAGATGTACTAATTCAGGACTCTATACTATCTTTCTTCTGTAAAGATACTTGTGTTTATCCTTCTTCTATCAGTTCTATGTTATATGATGTTTGGTAGGTAGTATGAAAATCTTGTTTCAAACAAGAAAGAAACAGGGACTAAAACAGAGAAAGCCTAAAGTGGCAATTACAAAATGACCCAAGACGGCTAATAGAAAGAATTCTAACAAATGAAGAACGTCCTAAAGACATGGAGCTGAACAGCCCAACTAAACAAAAGAATTATAAATACAAACTACACCTTCTTGAACATCAAATGTAAGGATACCATTAAAGAGGTCTACTGTCTAAACGATAAGCTCGTCTTGAGATGGGTCTGCACTTCCTTAATGGACTTCTTCAACATGATTCTACACGAATCTCTGGCTTCAAATCGAATTGCTGGAGGTCTGTATAAGATACAGCATCTTATAGGTACTGGTTCTGACTTGCGAGGCAATGGCTTAAGTTGGGCTTACAATTTTAAATGGCACTAGAGATATTTCCAGCTAGATTAAGAAGAATTATGCATTTCAAATTCTTTAGAAGGGTGATTAATTGTATCATATGGTATGATTCTATGTAGTGAGTTTTATATTTTCTACACTCCTAATGGCCCTGTATTTCAAAGGACTACACTCTCTTCTTACATTCTTGGGCCTTTTCAGATTTTTATGCAGGCCTGATCAATTGCAATGTCTAGTATGTCATCTTTCAGGTGACATTTATGTAGCAATACTTTTAAGGTTGAATGGATACAACTAATTCTAGAAAGAAAGTACAAATTGGTCGAACAAATACTAAGGAAAAACTATGCCTTTTTCCCCATAGTTGTTGTCATCAACGAAATTTCTTCAGGGTGTAAACTCAGTGAAACTGAAATAAACTGTGATTAACCACTGGAATTACATGGACAAAGGGTGCATATTTCACACTATTCATAAAAAAGTTACAACTAAAAAATACAACTCATTTACCTCAACCCATACAGCTACATTTGGGGCTTATGCATCAAAATAACTGAAACAATAAGCTACAATTGAAGAAAGTGATGAAAAAAGCTCAAGGGCCAGGGGTCTAACACTCCACCCCACACTGTCTAAGAATTGGCCCTTGTTGCTTGGGCAAGAAAGGATCGATCCTGACCCAAACTAAGGAGAAAATTGAGGCAACAAGAATAGACCATAGGATGACAATAGTTGGAGTCCTGTTTTGCCTACCCATCAATCCCTTCAGGAATGGATACAAGTGAAGGATCCTCCAGATCCTCTTCTTTCTTCAGTCTTCAATTTAGACTGCCTTGAACCACCACAGAAGCAGCAGCACCAGGAAGGCCAGCAGTCACATGTCATCTTGGGTCGCTTTTGTGTTGCCGGGGCGTCGTAACTGTAGGTGCAAAAAATAATGACCCACAATAGGAGGGTGCCTTACAGGACTTATCCGAGAAGATGATCGTGACTGGGGATGACTGGATGCCGTCCGAAAGCCTGAAAGGGAAGAACAAACAGTCAGAGGACCCTGGCCTGGGCGGCGCAAGGCTCTCCGATGCCAAAGTCAGTATGGGAACTGGAACAATGGAAGGAGAGGGAGAAGAGAGGCAGAGTAACGGCTCTGGATATGAAAAATGGCGTACCTTAGACGGTGGGTTCAGCCTCTATTTATAGAGTGTAGATCGTATCTTTGGGAGATATTGTGGGGTGGGTCCCGTGATTTGACTGGGAAGTCACCATCAGCCCACATTGCATTAATTGTGGTCCAATCCAGCCCATTATGCATTAAATGCCCGTCGGGTCAGTTCACATCGCATTTAATGCACATCTTGTTGGGCCAGATCCTGTTGGGCGCCTTTGGCGATAGAGGTACCAGCGGATCTGCCCTCGGGCCCTGCCCTGATGTGGCCTCAGCCGCTGGATGCTGTTCCGTCAGGGATCTGGCGAAGATTGTGGGCGGCTGGATGTCGCGTCTGTCCCACTAGCTCATGCCCCTATCCCCCCACGTGCCTGATGACGTGGGGGATAAGGGGCGCATGTGAAGGTTCTCTCTTGCTTCGGCTTCTGTCCCGGCTTCTTCAGCCGAGGTGGAGCTTTCTGCCGAGATGGTACCCGGGGTGGCTCAGCCGAGGTGGAGCTCCTTGCCGAGATGACGCCCGAGGTGGGCCAGTTCGGCGCTAAGGGCCCGGAGCTGCCTGACTTCGGCCGGGCCTCCTGTCCTGGTGGCCGGGGTGAGCTTGGTGCCACGTGGATGGCACGAGGATGGCACGTGAGAATGCTTAACCTCATCTGATGGCTGCGATTAACTTAATCCTGTGGTTCTGGAAATCTCCCCACACAATTGCCCCCTAGCTTTTGACCTCTGAAGTGTGCTAGCCTTTAGGGGTTGAAAGCTAGTCTGGGGATACTGTGATCATTACCTGGTGTCGCTTCAACTCTTTATGCCTGGTGTCGCTTCAACTCTTTAAAGCAATAAATGCCCTGCCCTGTTCGCCTTGGGAACCGAGCTGACGGCTACACGCGTAGCTTCTGCGCCGATTGCGTTGTCTCATTGATTGACGGGAATGGCCTTTGAAGTGTCTCTTCGAATTCGGAGGCGATACCCAAATGAGGGTTCGCCTTCTACAAATAGGGTCGTCCCCTTCTTTTTCTCGCTCCCGATTTCTTTCGCCTTCGCCTTTGCTTTCGATTTTTGCTCTGGTTCCTGAGATCTGTTCGAGGGCTTTCGATTTCTGCTCCGGTTCCTGAGATCTGTTCGAAGAGGACGACCGCAGATCGCGTCTGGATCTGCTCTTGATCTTCCTCTTCGTCCCTGTAAGTCGCTCTGTTCCTCCGTCTGGTTCTTCTTGGGGTTTTTCAATTTCTAGGGTTTTTCCTCGTCGTCGCCCCTTCTAGTCATGGGCACCCCTAGATTCCGGGTAGATTCCGATAAGGGCTTGGCAAAGTTTAGGGCTGCCTTCGAAATTCCGGAGGGGGTCCTCCTGAAACCGGCGGACCTTGCCGACGCTGCCCTGTATCGCTGCTACGGCGGCTGGATGCCATTCCCTCTGATCTCTGTGATCGAGGGTGGGGTCAGGTTTCCACTGCACCCCCTGCTTAGGGCTTGCCTTAGCCTTTGGTCCCTT
This sequence comes from Litsea cubeba, assembly GCA_012931725.1. Classification (NCBI taxonomy): domain Eukaryota; kingdom Viridiplantae; phylum Streptophyta; class Magnoliopsida; order Laurales; family Lauraceae; genus Litsea; species Litsea cubeba. Next base: position 88,747,224 of record CM022947.1, read on the forward strand.
GCCCCGGGCCAGCTGATGCCCAATGGCTACAAGGTCATCATGGGCACAGCGAAGCTGAACGAGATCTTGGGGACCAACTTAGGCCCTCACGACATTGAGGACACATATGATATCTGCAAAGCTGGGGAGGGAAGATATTATCTCCGTGTGAAGCCGCAGCGAAGGGGCTTCGTCCTAGCCTTGGAGGACTCAAGCAAGAATGCTGAGGAGGATTTCTTCTGTGTCTCGGGGAACTGGGAGTTCGGCCCGGGTGAAGACAGGAGGCTGTCGGTCCCACGTCGCCCTGGGGAAGTCCCAAGTAATCTTCACTGCTTTTCTCCTTTATTGTTTTTCTTACCTCATTGATGCCGAACTGATACTGTTTTTTGCATGTTGAGCAGAGGCGGGCGCAAGGCGACGCCGGGCTATCAGCAAGGGTTGGAGGAGGAACACCGAAGACATCAACAAGGTTGAAAGGTACAAGGGTCACGAAACCCGGTCGGCGTGGAAGCTGCTCGGGTATACGCCGAGGTATCGCGGCCACTACCAGAGGACCGGAGTACCTGAGGTGGATGAGATACACCCAGACCGTCCAACCGTATCAGTTGCTGTGTTTTAGCGGGGTCCCCTTGACCGATCCCGTTGCCGACCGAACTGCGTCTGGAGCCGAGGCGTCGACTTCCGATCCGGAGCTGCCGGACTTGTCGCAGATAGTGGAAACTTATCTCTCTGATCGAGAGGACATGGAGGGAAGCTCAAGGGAGCTCGCCGTCAAGGACCTGGCTGCTAAGTTTAAGCAGAGGTCAGTGTCTTCTGGAGCTTCGTCGCCTGCTGGTACTCGTGCTCCTTCGGGTCCGGTGGGCGCCGGTGCTCCCTCTGCTCCTGCCCCTGCCCCGAGCGGGGGTGCCCGGCGACGCTCGCCGGACCGCTCGAAGGAGGGGTCCCCGCCCAAGAAGAAGTCTAAGGCGGGGGAGAAGAGCTCGAAGGCTGATCTGCAGTCGAAGGGCAAGACTCCTGAACGAGCCCCTAGGGCTAAAGCTCCATCCGAAAAGGGAGGCGAGAAGAGCGCGCTGAAGGAAAAGAGTGCGCCGGCCGAAAAGAGTGCGCCGGTCAGCAAGTCGGCTGTTGGTCCAGCGCGCGAGCCTCTCGTCTCGGCGGGGCAAGGGTCCGGATCGGTCTCCGGGCCCCGAACTGCCCCAGCTCCGTGGATGCCGAAAATGGAGACCTCTACCGGCAAGCCCCTGAATGTTGAAGACCGATTGCTGGGAAATGCCGAGGTGATCGGGGCTCTCGCCAAGGCCTGTGCTCTGCCAAGAGACATGGAGACGCACGATAGGTTCGAGGATGAGAGCCTGATGGTCTCGGCGATCCAGGATAGTCTTCGGGTAAGTGTTTGCGACGCTTTTCTTCATTCTCCAAGTGTCTTGGTCGAACCTGACTCTCTGTTTCCATCTGCAGAACGTGCAGAGGCTCCTAACCGTGGTGGGAAGGAGGGATAGGAACGCTGCGAGAGTGACCCGCCTGGAGTCCGAGCGGGAGAAGCTGAAGAAGGAGCTGGACGATCAGAGGAAGGGAATGGAAGAGCTCAGGGTGGCCAGCGCTGGAGAGTCCGCTCGGTTGGCATCGGTTCTGACTGAGAACGCCGAACTTTCGTCCAGGGCCAACCATATGAAAGGCGAGCTCTGGATGAAGAACAAGAAGACCGCCGAACTGGAATCTGAGCTGGCCAGATTGAAGTCTGAGTCGACGGCTGAGGTAACAAGGCTGCGGGGGGAGGTCTTGGCTGGTCGCGCTGAGAGGGAGAAGCTGGTGAAGGAAAAGGCCTCGCTTCAGGCCGAGGCCCAGTCCGCCTTCCAGGATGGGGTGGATCGAGCCACCGAGCTGTACGAGAAGCAGGTGGAGGAGATAACTGCAATCTTGTTCGAGGAAGGATGCCTGGCCGCACTGAGACGTGCGGGGGGTCCCTGAAGACCACCCTGTCTATCAGGACCTGCCGAAGTATTCGGACCTGGATCCCGAGCCGAGCTCCGCACCTGCAACTGATAGTGCTCCGGTCGGAGCTCCTGCTGCTGACGACGCTCCAGCTGCCCCGGTCTCGAGCGATGCCCCAGTCGCCAGTGAGGCTTTGGACGTGCCTCAGGGTGAGACCTCTTCTTCCCCTGGTTCGGCTGAGGCTGCTCCTGGCTCGGCTGAGGTACCAGTCGAAGCCCCTTCTGCCAGCGATGCTCCAAGCGAGGTCCCTGTCTCGGCCGAAGCCTCTGGCCCCTTGGGAACGGTGATTGATCTGGTCGAATCGCCGAGACCGGAGTAGCTCTGTCTCTTTTGGTTTCTTTTGTAACATTCTTGCTTTCAGCCTTGTAATCCTTTCCATTATCAATGAAAAGACTTCTTTACTTGTGTATTTTCCTCTGCATTTGCTTCTCTTTCCTTTCTGGATGTGCATTGAATGGTGTTGAATGCCCTTACTGTATGGTGTGGCCCTTGAGGTAGAAAGAGTCAAACTTTCAGTGCTGACTCTCCGTATTCTGGAGACCATAAATAGCAACAAATGAGGTGGCGCAGCCGACGAGGGAATCGGACGGATGTCTCCACGTGGCGCCATAGGGGTCGCTGGTCAACAGTCGTGCATCCCCAGTAACGCGTGGGTGACTTCGCCCTCATAACTTCTTTCGGAGACTGGGCCCTCCTTCTTCCTATAAATAGGGGGAGCAGGCTCGCCATGGGAGAAGGAAAGAACATAGCTGTAGGAACCATGTCCGGGAGGTGTCCGAAATTACCTGATCCGGGGGGAACCCTGCGCCGTTGGACGGCTATCCCCGAGGGGGGAAGGCTATCGTGGCCTGCGCGCTCTCTGAAAGAAATCCCCGTGGGCCACGCGCTCTCTGAACGCGGGCTCACGGCCATCCGTCCTTGGCCAGGCAGAATGAGGATGCACTGCAACGCAACCGGGGGACGGTGGCGCCTTCTCGTCCGACACAGTCTTGTGTGACGGCCCTGTGCGCCCGTCGTACGGAAGGCGGGATGAGGCTCCGCTGGACCGGGGGTTTCTTCAAGCTCGGCCGGTCCTACCGACCGCCGAGGGTGTTGCAGAGCCCAGCGAGGTCCAGGGCCTATGAATTGGAGGGGCTGTGCGATGCTTTGGTCTGACCAGCCAGAGTGCATTGCATAGCCCGGTGAAATTCAGGATCACTCAGAGCCTCCAAGCAACGATCCGACGTTTCCGATCCAGAGTCTCCCAGTTACTTTATTTTCTGCTTCATTTTCTGTTTCCAGAGGATTTTGATCCTCCTTTCTGTACTCTTCTTTCTGCTTTGTAACTCTTGCAATAAAGCAGTTTACAATGAATAAAAGGGAGGAATTCTATGATTACCCAAACAGTGTCCAATGCTTTTGAATTCCTTCTCTCTTTCTGTGTACTGTTCTGGAATGCTTGCATTTTGTGTTTGAGTGCTGGCACAGCTCTCTTCCTCTGGAAAGCAGCCCTAGGCCGGAATGGCTGGCTTTGGCTGGGACGAGCTGCCTTGTGCCGAAGTGGAGTTATCATGCCACTGGTTTCGGCCGTGGAAGCGTGAGCTCGGCAATGATCTTTGGGGGTGTAAAAACCCTGATATTAGGAATCCGGCCGAGTGTCTGAACTCGAGGCCTTCTCCATGGCCCAAGGCCAGGAGCTTTAGGAAGCAACCGAGTCTGGACTCGAGGTCTTTTCCAGGGCGGTGGGCCCAATCCCGGCCGAGTAAACTCGAGGCCTTCTCCATAGCCCAAGGCTAGGAGCTTTAGGAATCGACCGAGTCTGGACTCGAGGTCTCTTCCAGGGCGGTGGGCCCGATCCCGGCCGAGTGTGAACTCGAGGCCTTCTCCATAGCCCAAGGCTAGGAGCTTTAGGAATCGACCCAGTCTGGACTCGAGGTCTCTTCCAGGGCGGTGGGCCCGATCCCGGCTGAGTGTGAACTCGAGGCCTTCTCCATAGCCCAAGGCTAGGAGCTTTAGGAATCGACTGAGTCTGGACTCGAGGTCTCTTCCAGGGCGGTGGGCCCGATCCCGGCCGAGTGTGAACTCGAGGCCTTCTCCATAGCCCAAGGCTAGGAGCTTTAGGAATCGACCGAGTCTGGACTCGAGGTCTCTTCCAGGGCGGTGGGCCCGATCCCGGCCGAGTGTGAACTCGAGGCCTTCTCCATAGCCCAAGGCTAGGAGCTTTAGGAATCGACCGAGTCTGGACTCGAGGTCTCTTCCAGGGCGGTGGGCCCGATCCCGGCCGAGTGTGAACTCGAGGCCTTCTCCATAGCCCAAGGCTAGGAGCTTTAGGAATCGAACGAGTCTGGACTCGAGGTCTCTTCCAGGGCGGTGGGCCCGATCCCGGCCGAGTGTGAACTAGAGGCCTTCTCCATAGCCCAAGGCTAGGAGCTTTAGGAATCGACCGAGTCTGGACTCGAGGTCTCTTCCAGGGCGGTGGGCCCGATCCCGGCCGAGTGTGAACTCGAGGCCTTCTCCACAGCCCAAGGCTAGGAGCTTTAGGAATCGACCGAGTCTGGACTCGAGGTCTCTTCCAGGGCGGTGGGCCCGATCCCGGCCGAGTGTGAACTCGAGGCCTTCTCCATAGCCCAAGGCTAGGAGCTTTAGGAATCGACCGAGTCTGGACTCGAGGTCTTTTCCAGGGCGGTGGGCCCGATCCCGGCTGAGTCAGAGAGATGACAAGTTGATGACAAGGTGAAAGCTGCTTTCATTGATTGAGATTCATTACATCCTTAGAAATAAAATTTCTTCAAGTGGGATGCATTCCACGGTCTTGGCAGCGGTTTGCCTTCCAAGTCCTCGAGCTTGTAGGCTGACTTTCCTGCCAGTGAGACTATTCTGAACGGGCCATGCCAGTTCGGGGCAAGTTTCCCCTCACTTGGTTCTTTGTCAGCTGGCAGGGTCTTCTTTAAAACGAGCTCTCCCGCGGTGAACCTCCTTTCTTTGACATTTTGATTGTACGCCCTGGCTAACCGCTGCTGATAGTCGGTCAGTCTCAGGGCTGCTGCTTCTCGTTGCTCATCTGCCAGCTCCAGCTCCATTGCCAGGTTCGTCTCATTTCGGCCTTGGTCGACCAGCTCTGTCCTCAGAGTAGGAAGGCCGATTTCCAAGGGAATGACCGCCTCCATCCCGTAGGCCAGAGAAAAAGGTGTTGCCGAAGTGGACCTCCTTGGAGTTGTTCTGTATGCCCACAGCACGCTCGGAAGCTCCTCTGTCCATCTGCCCTTTGCCTTGTCCAGTCGCTTCTTCAGGCCGTCCAGGATCACTTTATTGGAGATTTCTGCCTGGCCATTACTCTGCGGATATGCCGGGGTGGAGTAATGGTTTCTGATGCCGTGCTCTTGGCAGAAGTCTCTGAAGGATTTGGAGTCGAACTGGGTCCCGTTATCCGAAATCAGGGTCCGGGGGATGCCGAACCTCGTAAGGATGTTTTTCCAGACGAAGTTCCTGGAGTCCCTGTCCGTGATGGAAGATAACGGTTCAGCCTCTATCCACTTTGTGAAGTAGTCCGTAGCCACTATCAGCCATCTCTTGTTCCCTGGAGCTCGGTGAAGAGGCCCCACGATGTCCAGGCCCCATTGAGCGAAGGGCCATGGGCTGGAGAGGGGACTCAGATCCTGTGCTGGCTGATGGAGTGAGTGGGAAAACTTCTGGCATTTCTCGCATTTTCTGGCGTAGACCTGGGCGTCCTTCTGCATGTAGGGCCACCAGTAACCCTGGCTGATTGCTCTGTAGGCCAATGACCGACCTCCTATATGGCTGCCGCAGATTCCTTCTTGGATCTCGTACAGGAAGTCGTCCACCTTGGTCGGGTGACGCATTGGAGGTATGGACCTGTGAAAGACTTCCTGTAGAGTTTGCCTTCTGGAGAGAGCCAAAACCGGGCTGCCTTGAGCCTGATCTTGTGGGCTTCAGTCTTGTCCTCGGGGAGCTGGTCGTCCTTCAAGTAGGCGACGATTGGATCCATCCAGCTGGGGCCGAGGTCAGCACAGAGGACAAGCCGAGATGAATGGAGTTCTAGACTTGACCTCGATACTGACCCGATCTCGATGGTCCTCTTCTTTCCTGCTTCAACAGCGGAGGCCAGGCTTGCAAGCGCATCTGCATGCGTGTTGGTATCTCGGGATATTTGCCTGACCTCGGCTTTCTGGAATTGGGAGAGTAGTTTTTTTTGCCAGGGCTAAGTAGGCCGCCATCCTGTCGTCCCTGGCCTGATAGTCTCCAGCGAGCTGGCTAGTCACCAGTTGAGAGTCGCTGAAGATCTCCAGGTGCTGGGCTCCGAGGATTTGGGCGCTATTCAACCCTGCAATCAGTGCTTCGTACTCTGCCTCATTGTTCGTCGCTTTGAAGTCGAGGGTGAAAGCCTGCTCTATGACCAGTCCCTCTGGCGATTGGAGAACTATGCCGGCGCCAGCTCTCTTGGAGGTGGACGACCCGTCGACAAAGATCTTCCATGCTGAGGTGGGAGACTGCTGGACCTCTGTTTCTACTGGCTCATGCCCTGTGCCCCCCAGTGCCGTGCCGAGCTGGGTCGGAGCCGGGTTGGGGGAGACGAATTCAACAATGAAGTCTGCCAGGACCTGGGCTTTGATCGCAGTTCGGGGACGGTACTGTATGTCATATTGCCCCAGTTCAACTGCCCACTTTGATATGCGCCCTGAAAAGTCAGCTTTCTTGAACAATGACCGGAGTGGATGCTCCGTGATCACCACAACGGTGTGGGATTGAAAATAATGGGAGAGCTTGCGGGAGGCGGTGACAAGAGCCAACGCAAGCTTCTCTAATAGGAGGTACCTGGTCTCGGCATCGAGCAGGGTCTTGCTCGTGTAATAGATTGGCTTTTGAACTCCCTCGTCCTCCCTGATGAGGACGGAGCTCACTGCGTGATCCGAGACAGCAAGGTACAAATACAGAATCTCCCCCCGAGTTGGGGTGGAGAGTAATGGTGGAGACATTAAGTAAGTTTTGAGTGCGGCCAATGCCTGGTCGCACTCGGGGGTCCACTGGAATTTCAGATTTTTCTTCAAAAGCTGAAAGAAAGGCTTGCACTTATCTGATGATCGGCTGATGAAACGGTTTGAGTGCTGCGGCCATTCCTGTAAGCCTCTGAACTTCCTTCGTAGTGGAGGGACTTTGGATGCCCTGGATGGCAGTAATCTGGTCCGGATTGGCCTCTATCCCCCTCCGCGTCACCAAGCTGCCGAGGAACTTGCCAGAGGCTACGCCGAAGGCGCACTTGGAAGCGTTTAGCTTGAGCTTGTACGCGCGGAGGATGTCGAAGACTTGGCCGAGGTCCGCCAGGTGGTCGCTGGAGCGCACAGATTTGACGACCATGTCGTCGATGTACACCTCTACCGATCGGCCGAGCTGGGCCTGGAACATTTTTGTGACGAGGCGCTGATAGGTCGCCCCCGCGTTCTTCAACCCGAAGGGCATCACCTTATAGCAGTAAGTGCCGCGGGGGGTGATGAATGATGTTTTCTCCTCGTCAGGCTCGTAGAGCGGGATCTGATGATAGCCTCGGTAGGCGTCCAGGAAGCTCATTCGGTCGTGACCGGCGGTGGCGTCGATCAGTTGGTTAATCTTTAGGAGGGGGAAACCGTCCTTAGGGCAAGCCCTGTTCAAGTCGGTGAAGTCTACGCACACCCTCCACTTCCCAGTTTTCTTCTTGACCACCACCGTGTTGGCCAACCATACCGGGTACTGGACTTCCCGGATGGCCCTTGCTTTCAGCAGGTTGTCGACCTCTTCGACGACCGCATCTGTCTGCTGCAGCCCGGTCCGTCGGGCTCTCTGCACTACTGGCTTGTGGTCGGGGTCGACGTTGAGCTTGTGGCACATGACTTCAGGGTCGACCCCAGGCATTTCGCTTGGGCTCCAAGCGAAGACGTCCACGTTCTGCACCAAGAATCGGGAGAGTTCGGCCCTTTCTTCATCTGGGAGCTGGGTGCCAATCAGGAAGAACCTGTCTGGGTCTGCCGGGTCTAGCCTGACCTCGGCCAGGTCCTCGATGCTCTTCTTCTCAGGGTCCCGGCCGATCTCATCGAGGCCTTTCTCGAACTCGGCCAGGTTGACGCGTTCCGGCTCCTTTACTGCCGGTACTGCGGCCAGCATACACTGCCTGGCCTGCTGCTGGTCTCCCTCCACTGTGACTACTTCCATCTTGTCGTCTTCGTTCTCATGGACGAACTTCAGCTTTTGGTGGAGGGAAGATGGAACTGCCTCTAGCTTGTGGAGCCACGTTCTGCCCAGAATGGCATTGTAGGGAGAAGGGGCGTCCACAATCAGGAAGTCGGCCAGCACGGAGGCTCCGCCAACTCGGGTTTCCAAGGTAATCCTACCCTTGGGATAGACTGGCGTGGCGGATAACCCTAGCAAGGGTGTTCGAACCTCCGTGAGGTCTGCTTCGGAGAGTTTCATCCTTTTGAAACAGTCGTAGTAGAGGACCTCAGAGGAGCTGCCGGAGTCGACGAGGATCCTCTTCACGGTGAAGTCTCTCAGCTTCATGGTGAGGAGCAGGGGGTCGTTGTGAGGGACCTGGATTCCCTCTAGATCTCGGTCCGAAAACGAGATGGCTGGCCGGTCGCGGCGGGCTTTCTTGGGTGCCGGAGCGAGTTCGGCCTTCATTACTTCTTTCTCGTGCGAAGCCCGCCTGGCTTCGGCACGGGTCTGAGAGCTTCCCCGGGATGAGGAAGCGGGAGCTGAGGACGCCAGATGGATCACATTGATGATCTTCTCTGAGTCCTCGCTGTCTGGAGCCTGGGCCGTGCTCTGGTGAATTCGGCCCTCACTGCCGCCGGCATCACCTGCCTTGATGAACTCAGGGATGTGGCCCTGTTCGGCCAGCTTCTCCAGATACCCCTGCAAAGTTCTGCATTCTTCGGTCTTGTGCCCGTTGCCCTTATGGAAGGAGCAGTAGAGCTTGCTTCGGGGGCCTTCGGTGGGCTCATTCTTCAAGGGCGGAGGATACTTGAAGAACGGCTTGGTCCTGATCTTGGTCAGGATGCGGTAGATCGGCTCCTTGAAGATGACGTTGACGCTCTGACTGGCGCCGGAAGGAGGTCTGGGCTTCCAGGTGCCCCCAGACCTGGATGACGAAGGCTTCGCCGAACTGGAGACCCAGTCCCGCTTGGGCTCCTGCCTCTGGGAGGGCCTCCCGCCCCTCTGTCGAGGCTGGCCATTCTTCTGCTCGGGCTCTGGGTGCCCGTCCTGATCCCTAGCTCGGATCTCGTCTTCCTCCTGGGCGATGAAGCGCTTCACCCGGGACATCAACTCTGGCGTGGATTCTGGGGGGTTCCCGGCCAAGTCCTTCCGCAAGTCGCTGCCGGGGATCAGGGCATGCTGGAAGGCGTAGATTGCTATCCCTTCCCTCGTGCCCTCGATCTGGCTGTGGACCGCCCAGAATCGCTGGGCGAACTTGGCGAGGGTTTCGCCCTGCTTCATTCTCAGGGCGAGGAGGTCCCCTTCCTTCTTGGGGACGACGATGTAGGCTTGGAACTTCTTCAGGAAGGAGAGCTAGAGCTCCTTCCAACTGGAAACTGATTGCTCCGGGAGAGAGCAGAACCACTTCAGGGGGAGGTCACCCAAACTGGAGGAGAAGATTTTGCAGTTTAGGTGACCCTCGTTCCCCCAGATGGACATCTTCTGGGAGAAGTGTCGGAGGTGTGCAGATGGGTCGGACAATCCGTCATAGGGGACGAACCGCGGGACGGAGAACTTTCTGGGCAAGGGGGTGCGCTCGATCTCTTTTGTGAAGGGCGAGCCCCCCAGATCAGTGTGACCGCAGATCTGCTTCTGGTCCTGCATGTCCAGGTTGTGCTGAAGAGCTAGCCTGACGCGTTTGTCGAACCGCTCCTGCTCGTCGTCCTCTTCTGGAGTCTGCACTCTGGACTTTCGCTTGGGGTGGTTCGGACTGCGATGGCTATGAGCTCGGCCATCGCGACTATGGTGACTCCGGCTGTTGCTCGAGCCTTCGTCATGAATCTGGCTCCGTTTCTGGTCCAGATGATGTCTGAGGTCCTCGCGGGGAGGCCGGGCTGCCCTGCTGGGGGCGTCCCCCTTCTTTCCTTGAGGCTCAGAGACCTGCCTCAAGGAGGCAGTTCGCGCTGCCTTCAGCTGCTGTTGGAGCTGCTGGAGCTCTCGGACTAACTGCTCCTGCTTCTGGAGAAGAGCGTCTTGGGCTGCGACGTCTCCTCCAGCGGCTGGAGGTTGATCGCGGCGCGTCTCCTCTACGGCAACAGCTTTATCTTTGCGGGGACGTTCGCGCCGGTGCTCGTCGCGTCGGGGTGGCACGGTTTCGTCCGCTGAGAGCGAGGCCTCTGTTGGATACCGCGATCACTGAGAGGGGGGGGGTGAATCAGTGATTTCTGAAAACAGGTCCAATTCAACAACAAAACAAGTCAAACCACACAATGACACCAGATTTAACGTGGTTCACCGAAAGGCTACGTCCACGGTTCAAAGACTGTCCGAACACCAATCCGGGACAGATCTGAATCTTATTTAGTCGCTACAACGACAAAGAGCACCAACCCTTAGTTTCAGATAGCACCAACTATCTAGGAAGCACCTACTCCCTTGAGTTTCAGATAGCACCAACTATCTAGGAAGCACCGACTCCCTTTACAATTTATCTGCACCCACAGATAGGATCACCAAACCCCAAACACCAAGCACCAACTTGATGTAAAAACAGAATATAAGATCAACTCTGTCTACAGCCCTTCCCCTCTACAATTCTCTCTCTCTCAATCCCTTACAAATTGAAATTAAAGCATAAACAGAGAGACACTTAACTCATGGACGAATCACCATCTTCAAGAGCATAATCTCGTCCACAATTGCTGTAGAAAACGTCACCACATCAGCACAACAGCAACACAGCAGCAGCTTCTGCTTTCTCTCAAGAACTCTCTCTCTTTTCTCTTCTCTTCTTCTCTCTTTTTTTTTTGGTGTGTTTATGAACGACCCAAGCATGCCTTTATATAGGTTTTAATAACCCTTAATTGTATTCAAAACGGGCTACAAATTCGTTTAGAAAGATTCCCAAACGAATTAGATAAGTATGCTGAATTTTCGTGCTCAACTTCTAATTCTGCGCAACTCTGGTTCCCGTGCTCGGTCGACATCATACTGTGCTCGGTCGACATCATACACTGACTGGAAATAGTCACTTATCGAGCTCGGTCGACATCCTGAGGGCTCGGTCGACCGAAGACACACTGTGTCACGAAAATAACTGAGAGGTGCCTTTTTGCAGGTTTCTTCTTGCTCGGTCGACCGCATGAAGAGCCCGGGTCGACCGCGTGCTCTGCATCAGGAATTCTTAATTCCTGACTGTTTCAATTCTGTTTCTTCTTTTCAGCTCTATCAATACCAGCTTATTATCATCATGTTTGTGACAATGTGTTGACAAGAATTCCAACTCAAATCAATACTTGAGATACTGATTCTTCAAATCATCAAAAACTACTCAAGTCATCTCAAATTCCAACAATCTCCCCCTTTGGAATTGTTGGCAACACTATTGGAACTTCAACACTTTCAACTCCAGCTTGCAGCTCTTCCAAGTTCTTTTCAATACTCACTTGGAACCAATTCTGAAATTCGGAAATATCAACCATGCACTGTCAACATTCTGCCCTAGCTTTCATAGCATAACATCTCTACTTGCTATCATAGCATAACATCTCTCCCCCTTTGACAACAAGTCCAAAGGGACCAAACTGAGGAGCGAATAGGATATTCAATGAATGCATTGCTCCCCCTTTCAAGCACAACTCCTACGGTTTAGGAGAGTGAGTAACTCCTAACTTTTTCCGGAGATACTCGAAGACTTCCTTTGGCAGAGGTTTCGTGAAAATATCAGCCACTTGCTCAGTTGTTGGAACATATTCCAACTTGACCTCTCCATCAGCAACTTTATCTTTAAGAAAATGATAACGAATTGCTACATGCTTTGTTCGAGAGTGTTGAACAGGATTCTTGGAGATGTGAATTGCACTCGTGTTGTCACATAGGATCGGCGTAGGATTCGTTGTAGGAACTCCTAGATCAGAGAGCATTTGCCGCATCCATAACACTTGCGTACAACAAGTTGCCGCTGCAATATATTCCGCTTCCGCTGTCGAAAGGGATACTGAGGCTTGCTTTTTACTATGCCAAGCAACTAATCTTTCTCCAAGATAAAATGCGCCGCCGCTAGTACTCTTGCGATCATCTACGCATCCAGCCCAATCGGCATCAGAATATGCAACTAGAGTGAAGGATTTGCCTTTGGGATACCAGATACCAAGCTCCATAGTACCTTTCAGATATCGAAAGATTCTTTTCACTGCTGTAAGGTGCGTTTCAGTTGGTGCTGCTTGAAAACGTGCAACCATACATACTGCTTGTAGAAGATCTGGTCTTGTAGCAGTCAAGTAGAGCAAGCTTCCTATCATAGAGCGATAGGTGGTATGATCAACGGACGAGGCCTTATCATCTTTGCTAAGCTTCGTGTTCGTTGTCATTGGTGTGCTCACTGGCTTGCTGTCTTCCATATTGAACCGTTTCAGCATTTCCTTAATGTACTTCAATTGTGATATGAAGATGCCATGTTTCAGCTGCTGAACTTGTAAACCAAGAAAGAACTTTAGTTCTCCAAGCATTGACATCTCAAATTCTTTCTTCATTTCTTCAGCGAAATTCCTGCACATCTCCTCATCATTGCCACCAAAGATTATGTCATCAACATAAACAATGACAACCAGCTGTTTGCTTAACTCAGTTTTGACATATAGATTGCTATCAACAAGTCCTTTTCCAAAACCGATCTTGCGGAGATAGAGATCCAGCGTTGCATACCATGCCCTTGGCGCTTGTTTCAGTCCATAAAGAGCCTTTTTCAATTTGCACACTAGATCTGAATTTTTGCTGATGAGAAAGCCATCAGGTTGCTCAATGTAGACTTCTTCTTCAAGTAAACCATTCAAGAAAGCTGACTTTACGTCCATCTGAAATACCTTGAAGGTTTTGTATGCTGCCAATGCAAGAAACATTCGAATAGCTTCCAGACGAGCCACCGGTGCAAAGGTCTCTTCAAAATCTATGCCTTCAACTTGAGCATAGCCTTTACAAACCAACCTTGCTTTGTTTCTAATGACTTGACCATCTTCATTCAGCTTATTCCGAAAGACCCATTTAGTACCAATAACATTCTTATCAGTAGGTCTAGGAACAAGTTCCCATGTGGAGTTCTTCTCAATTTGCTCCAACTCCTCATGCATAGCTTTCAACCAACTTTCATCGAGACTGGCTTCAGCCACAGTCTTGGGTTCAATGGTGGACACAAGTGAGTAATTGCTAACTACACTTGTCTAGTTTGAACGCCTGCCTTAGGATCTCCAATGATTTGATCCTTAGGGTGTTGCTCTACCCAAGTGCTGTGCTTCTTAGGTGAAGTATCTTCTGAGTCATCCTTTGATTTCTCAGAATCATTAGATTCAGCCATCTCATCATCAATCTCACTCGAGTCCTCATAAACTGGACTGTCATAATGAGTTCCATTCTTTGATTCATGGTTTTCATCAATTCTAACATCGGCACTTTCTATGATTTTTCTGGTCCTTTTGTTAAGACATCTATATGCCTTGCTAGTAGAGGAGTAACCCAGAAATATACCTTCGTCAGCTCTCTCTTCAAATTTGCCCGGATTTTGTTCGAGCCTCTTGATGTAACACTTGCTGCCGAAGACTTTGAAGTGCTTGACTGTTGCTTTTCTTCCAAACCATAGCTCATAGGGAGTTTTGTCTTCATGTGGCCTGAGCAAGCATCGGTTTTGAATGTATACAGCCGTGTGAGTTGCCTCTTTCCAATACTTGTCAGCCATCTTGCTTTCACTTAGCATCGTACGAGCCATCTCTTGTACGGTGCGATTCTTCCGTTCCACAACTCCATTTTGCTGTGGAGTTCTAGGGGCTGAGTACTGTCTTTGAATGCCATGATATTCACAATATTTAGTGAACTCTTCAGATGTGAACTCGCCTCCACGATCAGACCTTAAAATCTTGATACGTTTTTCCAATTGATTTTCAACCTGTGCTTTAAACACTTTAAAACGATCAAGTGCTTGATGCTTATGCTTAAGAAATAATACCCATGTCATACGAGTATAATCATCAATGCATAACATGAAATACTTATCTCCATTGGTGCTTTGAGTTCGCATCGGTCCACAGAGATCAGTGTGCACTAGCTCAAGAGGTTTCTTTGAATGATGCTCCTTTGACTTGAACATAACCCTCGTTTGCTTTCCCTTTTGGCAAGAGTCGCAAATGGGATTGGAAGGCTTTTCAACTGTAGACATGCCTCTTACAGCCTTTGAATTGCAAATCTTTGACATATTGTCAAAGCTTAGATGCCCAAGGCGTTTGTGCCACAACCAACTTTCCTCTGTCCGACTCATCAAGCAGGTCTTTTCAGCTCCATCTGACAAGGTATAGAGATTTCCAGCAGTTCTTGATCCAGTTGCCACTGTTTTGCCGTTGCTACTCTTCTTGATGGCAAACCCATTCTTTGTGAAGATAACTTCATGACCCTTGTCACAGATCTGGCTCACACTAAGCAGGTTGTGTCTCAATCCAGACACATATAAGACTTCTTCAGATCTGATCTTGTTTGCCATAAGCTGAATAACACCTTTTCCGCATATTTTGGCACCAGCATTGTTGCCAAACTTCACTGAACCGCCTTCATAGTGCTGTAATTTGACAAATTTCTCTTTATCACCAGTCATATGGCTTGAACAACCACTATCAAGGACCCATGGTGCTGTCTTCTTTTGTGCATTGAATGCCGTTTGCACAATGAGAGATTCTTTGGAACTTTCTGCACTTTTCTTTGCTCTCCAAGCCTTGACTAACTTGGGTTTCTTTTCAACCTGAAACTTGTTAGCAATATGCAACCTACAATCCCTAGCCAAGTGTCCATAATTATGACACGTATAGCACTCAATTTTGTGGCTACTTAGGATTGAAAAAGGATTCCTAGTCACAAATGGACTGTTTCTTACATAGAATTTGCAATCAGCTCTTTTATGTCCAAACATATTACAATGAAAGCAATAACCATAGAATTTATATCTTCTTTGTGGCTGGTTAATCTTCATTACCTTTCTAAGAGGAATGGACTCCTTTCTAGGTTGAGTGGGCTTCATGGAGTTAGAGGGTGCAGTGACTTGCTTCACAAACTCTTTCCTTTTAGGAGGTGCAATCTTAGAGGATTCACCTTTCTCAAATCCTAGACCAAATCTGAAGTGGGCTGGTCTTTGAACTTTCAGTAGTTCATTGAGTTTCATAGTCCCTTCAATCGCTTGGAGCGCTTTGAGTTTTTTGCTATTTTCCAAATTTTCAGCCTTTGCTCTAGCGATCTCAGTTTCAAGTTTCATAGCCTCTTCCTTTTTGATACTTATTTGGTTTTCAAGGACTTCTACCATTCTTTTATATTCTTCTACTTGAGTTTTCAAAGAAATAGTAGAACTTTCAGATTCATGGAGAAGTTTCAGATTTTTCTTACTTGATTTGCGTTCCATGCTTAGCTCCTCAAGTGCGGCTATGAGTTCCTCTTCAAGATTGACTTCAGCCTCCTCATCCTCTTCCGGATCTAGCTCTTCTTCTTCTTCAACAGTGACCATGAAGAGAGCTTCGGTTGATTCATCATCGTCTGAAGTTTCAGACGTGCTGTCATCTTGTTGACATAGAAAGTTTTTAGCTTTGCCCCTTTTTCTGAAATTTCTCTTTCCTTTACTCTTTTCAGCATAAGAGTCATTATCATTGTCTTCTTTTAGGGGACACTTCGCAGCAAAGTGACCAATACCTCCACAATTGAAGCATTTAAAGGGTAGCTTCCCTTTGTACTTGCCAATGCTTCCTTTCTTCAACTTTCTAACAAATTGAGCCTCAAGCTCATCATCATCAGAATCAACATCATGACCAGCAGTCTCTTTTGCCTTTTTCTGAACTTTGAAGGCGGCTTCTTTATCAGATGAAGACGTCTTTCCTATGCGCATCTCATAGGCAGTTAGAGAACCATGTAATTCATCCATGGAAAATGCATTCAGATCTTTGGCTTCTTCAATGGCTGAGACTTTTGAATCAAACCGAGGAAGAAGAGATCTTAGAACCTTTTTGACGATGACCGGCTCTTTAATCTCCTCCCCTAGTCCACGAATGTCATTCGTGACTTCATTCACTCGTTGCAAATATGAGTCAACATTCTCGCTTTCCTCCATGCGAAGAGATTCAAATTGAGAGCGATGAGTTTGCAATTTGGCTTCTTTAATCTTCTCATCACCTTCATGTATGCTTTGCAACTTGTCCCAAATTTCCTTGGCTGTTTTGCATGCAATTACTTTGACAAGCTCGCTGTCCACAAGGCCACTAAAGAGTGCATTCTGCGCCTTGGAGTCGTTGTCTGCCAACTTCTTCGATGCAGTATCATTGGGTACGTTGGCAGCATTGTAACCGACTCTGACAGCCTCCCAAACATCATAGCCAAGAGATTTGATGAAGGCTTGCATCCTAATCTTCCAAAAGGAGTAATTAGAACCATCAAACAGAGGTGCTTTCATATTCCCTGTATTGACTGCCATGTGATTTGACAAGAGATCACCCTTAGCGTATTAAACTGATCAAGGGAGCCTCGCTCTGATACCAATTGTTGGATACCGCGATCACTGAGAGGGGGGGGGTGAATCAGTGATTTCTGAAAACAGGTCCAATTCAACAACAAAACAAGTCAAACCACACAATGACACCAGATTTAACGTGGTTCACCGAAAGGCTACGTCCACGGTTCAAAGACTGTCCGAACACCAATCCGGGACAGATCTGAATCTTATTTAGTCGCTACAACGACAAAGAGCACCAACCCTTAGTTTCAGATAGCACCAACTATCTAGGAAGCACCTACTCCCTTGAGTTTCAGATAGCACCAACTATCTAGGAAGCACCGACTCCCTTTACAATTTATCTGCACCCACAGATAGGATCACCAAACCCCAAACACCAAGCACCAACTTGATGTAAAAACAGAATATAAGATCAACTCTGTCTACAGCCCTTCCCCTCTACAATTCTCTCTCTCTCAATCCCTTACAAATTGAAATTAAAGCATAAACAGAGAGACACTTAACTCATGGACGAATCACCATCTTCAAGAGCATAATCTCGTCCACAATTGCTGTAGAAAACGTCACCACATCAGCACAACAGCAACACAGCAGCAGCTTCTGCTTTCTCTCAAGAACTCTCTCTCTTTTCTCTTCTCTTCTTCTCTCTTTTTGGTGTATTTATGAACGACCCAAGCATGCCTTTATATAGGTTTTAATAACCCTTAATTGTATTCAAAACGGGCTACAATTCGTTTAGAAAGATTCCCAAACGAATTAGATAAGTATGCTGAATTTTCGTGCTCAACTTCTAATTCTGCGCAACTCTGGTTCCCGTGCTCGGTCGACATCATACTGTGCTCGGTCGACATCATACACTGACTTGGAAATAGTCACTTATCGAGCTCGGTCGACATCCTGAGGGCTCGGTCGACCGAAGACACACTGTGTCACGAAAATAACTGAGAGGTGCCTTTTTGCAGGTTTCTTCTTGCTCGGTCGACCGCATGAAGAGCCCGGTCGACCGCCGTGCTCTGCATCAGGAATCTTAATTCCTGACTGTTTCAATTCTGTTTCTTCTTTTCAGCTCTATCAATACCAGCTTATTATCATCATGTTTGTGACAATGTGTTGACAAGAATTCCAACTCAAATCAATACTTGAGATACTGATTCTTCAAATCATCAAAAACTACTCAAGTCATCTCAAATTCCAACAGCCTCGACTCCCTCTTGGAATGGGATCTCGACGAAGAGTTGGGAGCCCAGGCGACCCTCGCCTGCGGATGTGCCTTGGACCGTTCGGGACCGTCCCTGACGGGGGACGTCCGTTGACGGTGGTAGCAGCTTGAGAACTGGTCTCGAGGATTCTCCGCCCTTCTTAGCTTTCGGTGGCATGGCTTCTGAGAGATTGAGGTTTAGAAAGGTTGTTTAGAAAGATTTGGAGAAGGTTGGGAAGGCTGGGATATTGCTTTCCCACAGACGGCGCCAATTGTAGGTGCAGAAAATAATGACCCACAATAAGAGGGTGCCTTACAGGACTTATCCGAGAAGATGATCGTGACTGGGGATGACTGGATGCCGTCCGAAAGCCTGAAAGGGAAGAACAAACAGTCAGAGGACCCTGGCCTGGGCGGCGCAAGGCTCTCCGATGCCAAAGTCAGTATGGGAACTGGAACAATGGAAGGAGAGGGAGAAGAGAGGCAGAGTAACGGCTCTGGATATGAAAAATGGCGTACCTTAGACGGTGGGTTGAGCCTCTATTTATAGAGTGTAGATCGTATCTTTGGGAGATATTGTGGTGTGGGTCCCGTGATTTGACTGGGAAGTCACCATCAGCCCACATTGCATTAATTGTGGTCCAATCCAGCCCATTATGCATTAAATGCCCGTCGGGTCAGTTCACATCGCATTTAATGCACATCTTGTTGGGCCAGATCCTGTTGGGGGCCTTTGGCGGTAGAGGTACCAGCGGATCTGCCCTCGGGCCCTGCCCTGATGTGGCCTCAGCCGCTGGATGCTGTTCCGTCAGGGATCTGGCGAAGATTGTGGGCGGCTGGATGTCGCGTCTGTCCCACTAGCTCATGCCCCTATCCCCCCCACGTGCCTGATGACGTGGGGGATAAGGGGCGCATGTGAAGGTTCTCTCTTGCTTCGGCTTCTGTCCCGGCTTCTTCAGCCGAGGTGGAGCTTTCTGCCGAGATGGTACCCGGGGTGGCTCAGCCGAGGTGGAGCTCCTTGCCGAGATGACGCCCGAGGTGGGCCAGTTCGGCGCTAAGGGCCCGGAGCTGCCTGACTTCGGCCGGGCCTCCTGTCCTGGTGGCCGGGGTGAGCTTGGTGCCACGTGGATGGCACGAGGATGGCACGTGAGAATGCTTAACCTCATCTGATGGCTGCGATTAACTTAATCCTGTGGTTCTGGAAATCTCCCCACACAGTAACCATATAATGCTTGCCGGTTGAAGACACACCCTGTTCCTACATAAACCGGCCCTTGGATTCCATCTAGACCTTTCATGTTGATCTGCAGCCTTGAGAATATTATGTTCAATATTGAATAAATCTAATCAAATTGGACTAATAGAAAGTATTGTCAAAGTTAATTAATAAAGAACTATCACTGATTCAGTAAAATGCCTCAGCTCATGTTTCGAAAATGGTGCTAGAACCATAGCAGGTGGAAAGGCATCATGGTGGAGGCAGTGAGGATAGATTAGGATGTTGGTTTGTTTTGATATGAAAATGCAGAAGAAACCAGGTTAGGATCTTGAAGGTTATGAAACCATAGTTTATTTGATTGTTTCTCATTGTGCTAAATATTTGTTATCTCTTTAATCGAATATGCATGAATGCATGGAACTCTCTCATCAGCTATCAAGGTTAATTCAAACACTGAATTTCTAACATTGTAATTTAACTGAATTCTGACCCAAAGTCTCAAAATTGAACACACACTTACATTGAAGAAGACAACGTTGCGGTTGGCATATCGATCATGACGATCAATGCCATCATGCAGGATCATGACGGATCCCACATCAAGGGACTATTGATAAATTTGTTCCATACATTTTGGCCATCTCTTCTCAAAGTTCCATCTTTCTTAGTGGAATTTGTAACACCAATTGTGAAGGTGCGTGTTAACTGAACTACTGACTTAATGCAAATTCTTGTTGAGCATAATCTTGTGCAAACCAATAAGTAAGAAGAATGACTAGTAGATCCAGGTACTTAAACTAATGTTCACATCCGGGTACTAGCTTTCTGTAATTTATGTGGATCCATGATGAATGATAATGCATTGAGACCTGTAAGATACAATAGTTTGAATTTGGAAAGGTGGAAACATATTCCTATGACAATTCATTTCAATTTCAGGACTTCATAACTGCCATGTCTTTGGGTTTTTTTTTTTTTTTTTTCATACTTACAATGATCGTATGCTTAATCTATGCAGTATTGAACAATGGCAATACTTTTCTCGATGTCATGTCCAGCATATGGGAATCCATTCACACTTCGACTTACAATGATTTGCCATTACTTGTATTTTAACAGGACCTATATATTATATATATACTCAAGCATTTCTTTTTTATATAAACAAATTTTATCATCACAAAGCCGACCTTGAATAGATGGGATATGACTTAATTGTAATGATAATGTGCTGATGGTGAAGGCACCTAGTTGCAAGAATCATCAGCTTTGGCTGTTCTACTCTTATTCTGCTGAGAGTGAGAACCTTACTGTAGCTCCTGATGCTTGGTATTATGCTTACTGATTTAGTTCTCTCCTGCTTGGTGAAATTTTGCATAGAAGTAGGAATCTACATGCAGGAAATGAAATAATTCTCAGCATGAGGATGTATTAGTGCCATGGGTGAACCGCATCTTGGAATAATGGAATTATTGCCAATGGGAAAGTAAAAAGCCCTTCATTCAGTGGACCCCATGACAATGGACAGGTAATGAGGAGAAAAATGCTGGCCTGATCAACATCCGAGTGAATTAAAACCAATATTGGATGATCAGGATCTTCCAAAATTGAAGGATTTCATGTGAATCAATAGTGGCCCCTCTGATCAAAAGCAAAGGTTACTGCATCAGAATCTATTCAGATTGAAGGCCTGTGACAGAGTGAGAATCATCAAATTCCTAATCTACATGCATATGCAAGCATGTTTATATCTGTGAATGCATGCATATGCACTTGCATATGGAGGGTTCATTAAAATCAGAAGACATTGAGACATTTGGTAAGAGTAGGTTATTGCTAGCTAGCAGTTATCTTCAGTAGTCAATGGTGTTACTAACCTACTAGCACAATAGCCCATGCTAAGCACGGTCGTGTTCACCAAAAATTATAAAATATTTTCACACTTGATACCCATCTCGATTTGATGAATGAAGGCTCTGTTGTTAATCAGCTTCTTTACAGAAGCATGGCTCTGTTTTTCTCTTCTTGTTGGTTTCTCTTGACCGGCTTTCTCTTCTCTGTCATCAGGCTTGTAACAAGATACTTTTTCAGGTAGTAAGAGCTCCATCTTTGAATTATAAATTGATGGAATTGAAGTTCTCATGTAATTCTGATGCAGAGTCCATTGGTTTCAGCGACCGGTTTACTTACATTGGTAATCAAGTGGATGTTTATAAGCTCTACCTCTCGGATACTGAATCCATGGATTTCAGTGAAGGATCTTTTGTTATGAATCAATCCGGTGTCAATGACTCAACCTTTTCTAATGATTTTCTGTCTGAGGATGATTTCAGTGAACACAAAGGCGATTTGGAAGACATCCATAGAGAAGATGGTCAATCAATGGCTGCTGAATCACTGGAATCCAAAGATACCCATTTCCCAATTTCGGATCATTCTGATAGAGAATCTTATAAAGCAGGTAGAACTGATGATACAACATTGTCTAACAAGTTTCTATCTGAGATGGACTTGTGCGAAAACAGAACGGAATTGGAAGGCTTTAACACAAAAGAAGCAGAGCTAGATGATGATTCAAAGGAACCCAGTACAAACAATTCACAGAATAATCCATCGACTTCAGATTCTGAAGATATGAATGGACTGGAGTCTCTCTGGGAACATCAGGACCTAATCGAACAGCTGAGGTTATTGACCAAGTTGTGTAAACACTCTGCCATAAACGTTAAACAACTTGAACGTAGGGATGTTATCTTTCTTTCTTGGTATACTAGTCTTGGCAGTGCATGCAAATGCAAGGAACATTGTGGTGATTAAGAAAATTGGTGAGAAAATTAATTAAGAACGCTTTTTATATTATCTTACCTGTGATGTGCACATATACTCCAAGCAAAAGGCAGTGGATCAGGAACATGAAATGATGATTTTGTAGTATGTGTATCAGGTGACACTAATAGAAGTAGTATATAAATTAAATATTTTGAGTGAAATTGCAATCTCACAGGTGGTGCTCACTTATTAATGAATTGATTTTATTTTTTTTCCATTGATTTAAGGACGAGTCTTCATTCATTTAATGGAATTCATGCTCTTGATGATAGTTTTGAGGTCATGTCTCTTGTTTGTTTTGATTGATAGATGCATAGTAGCTTAATCTTTGACAATGTGAGTAGCAATCTAGTATTTTCTTTCCAATTTCTTGATATTTTTACTATTTTAAGAAATTATTTCTCGTTTCATATCATTAGGATTCTTTACAGGTGGAGTGCTCAACTAACAACTGAACTTTTGATACTTTACAGGTGGTTTGTGGGAAACGCGCGGAAGCCTTTACATGCTTGCTTGATGAAATGGGAAGATATGACTCCCCTGATGCTTCCATATCTGATGTAAAACCAGATTTTAAGGTCTCTTCACTTGGAGAAGTGTATTCATTATTGGAAGTAAATTTCGAACTGCCTCCTTGATCCCAAATTTTTTCGACAGTAGTGGATGCTATGATGTTTGAATAAGCAATATACCATGTCATATTTTTAGGAAGGCAACATATGAAAGTTCTTCAAGCTTGATTTATCTTTTCATGCTCTTTTATATTTGATAAGTAATATATGTGGAAGGGAACAAAGAAGAGGTTTTTGATAAGTAATATATGTGGTAGGTACCTTCGCGAATAAATCCCAATGGAAGAAGACGAAAAGTGTGTGAATCTTGTAAATGAACAAACAAGAATTCCCTCATTGTTTTGGTATTGATTTGAATGGATGATCATTTTCATGTATTTTTTTTCCCATGGCCTATCTAGCGTATATAGACTGCAAGTCCAGTGTTTTTGTTTTTAACTGCAGGTCAAGTGTTTATTTGCAGGGTCTGTTTACATTTTTTATTTTAATTTATTAATTTGTATTTGTAGCAATAAAAAAATGTGGATTTAATTTTTTTTAATTAAAAAATAATTAATTTTTTTTATAAAAAAATAAATAATTAAGGCACGTCTTGCGAGCCGTAAATTGAAACTCGCCAATTCTTTAATGGCCTGCATTTGCAAGTTGTAAAAACATATACTTAATTACGGCTTGCATTTGGAGTCGTTAATCAGATTGTACACAACCCATTTACGGCCCACAAATGCAAGCTGTGTAAAACATTTTTCATTTTAAGTATTCACGGCTTACTATGTGTGCTATAAACTTAAGCACACCAGTGCTTTAACGGCACTCATTTTGCGTCGTAAAAGTTTAGTATTTACGGTCTGCTTAGTAGGCCATAAATCTGGTCCAAAAAGTCCTAAGAGCATCATTTTCGTCGTGCATTGATCCTACTTACGGCCTGTATATGCACGCTGTAATTACATCGAACCTTTTACGGCAGGAGCTTTTACCGCACGACCCCCGTGAGCCGTAAACTTATATTTACGGCGCGCATTGCACGCTGTAAAAGCCTTGAAATGGTGTAGTAGCTTATAGCAGATTTCATTGAAGATAAGGTACGGTGCAATAATGATATAAGACCAAAAGAGATAATCAGTGAATATCAAATGGAGTTGGTACTCGAATCAGCTACAGGAAGGCACACATGGCTAAAGAAGTCACTTTGCGCAAGGTTCGAGGGTCGTACGAAGAGTCGTTTCAGATTCTTCCACTGTATTGTAATGAGCTTAAAAGGACAAACCCAGGCACAGTGACCAACATCGGCATCACATCTGATGATCGTTTCAGACGTTTCTTCTGGGCCTTTGGCCCATGCATTCGAGCTTTTCAAAACTCTTTGAAACCATTGATAGCAGTAGATGGGTCACATCTTCGTGGCAAATATCCTGGAGTTCTATTAGTAGCTGTGACGCATGATCAAACCATCAGCTATTTTCAATTGCTTTCGCCTTTGCCGAATCAAAGCGTCGTGACAGCTGAGAGTGGTTCCTTGCAAACTTGTATATGTCATTGGGTGAACCGAATAACCTCACCATTATTTCGGACCGTCAGAAGGGCCTAATCCCCGCACTTCAAGCCATAATTCCTAGTGCACACCACTGTTTTTGTTGTCATCATATAGCTGAAGATATTAAGGCAGCCTTTAATGATGTTGGTGTTTTGAGGAGATTTTGGAAAGCTGCGCGGGCTTATAGACGTTACGAGTATATGAATGACATACTGTCGGTTGATCAGCGTGCTTATAATTACATCAACACAATCGGGCGTCAGAATTGGGCGACAGCGTTTGCACATGGACGCCGTTATGACATGCTAACTAGCAACGCCGCGGAGTGCACAAATAGCCTTCTTAAGGACACGAGGGCTCTACCAATTACAAAGAAATTTGAAAAAATACGTCAAAACTTATGGAATTTTTTGAAAGACGGCATGTGCAAACGCAGAAGATTACATCACTTCTTACTCCTTATGCAGAGAAGTACTTGTGTAGCGAAATGGAAGAGTCTCGCAGACTGCACGTTCGTGTCGCAGGTTTGGTAGAGTTTCAGGTGCAATCAGCTAAGTACGTCGATGTCGTCAATCTCGAGAGCAGATCATGCTCGTGCCGCAGATGGGAAGTAATGGGAATCCCATGCTCACATGCTATGGCTGCAATGAAAGTTCGAAATCTCAATCCATATGATTACTGTGAACACTGGTACCACACATCCATGTATCAGATGACCTACAGCGAGGTTTTACATGCCACCCATGATAGAAAGCAGTGGGAGTTGTGCTCTTGCGAACGCGTTCTTCCCCCATTAGCAAGTAAGCAGCCGGGCCGACCAAAGAAGAATAGGGTCCGGGTGGAAGATCGCAACCGCGTCAGAAGGGTTGTCACCTGCTCTAACTGTAAACAGAGGGGACACAATAGGGGGACCTGCCGTAATCCACCCACTGTTCAGTAGAGGAATCGGTTTTTTATTTTTTGATGTCTTATGTCACATGTAATTTGATGGATCCCATTATCCATATGAAGAAGACAAATTGTATGACATGTAATTGACATTTTGTTTCACATGTTCTTTTATGGCTTCTTTATGCATACGAATAGCAATGTAATCAAAAGAAATATAATGACATGTCAATGACATTTTGATTTTTTTTTCATAAGTAATGATCTATCTAGCTTCTTGCTTGTTGTTAACAACATAATTTCCCTCAGCTTTGGATATCCAATTCATGTTGGAATGGACATTTTTTTGTCATAAAAAAATTTTCTGGTCTGCACTATGTATTATGTAAAGGTCGCTAAGGAATTATAAGTAATATAGGTCGCTAGGGACTCTGGGAAGGAAACAGATGTTTGGATAAGGGTCCCTATCGACCCATGTATATAACTAACGTTGGTCGCTAGGGACGCTGGGAAGGAAACAGATGTTTGGATAAGGGTCCCTAGCGACCCATGTATATAACTAACGTTGGTCCCTAGAGACGCTGGTAAGGAAACAGATGTTTGGATAAGGGTCCCTAGCGACACATGTATATAACTAACGTTGGTCCCTAGGGACGCTGGGAAGGAAACAGATGTTTGGATAAGGGTCCCTAGCGACCCATGTATATAACTAACGTTGGTCCCTAGGGACGCTGGGAAGGAAACAGATGTTTGGATAAGGGTCCCTAGCGACCCTGGGTAGGAATTCTATTTTTAAAACAGTTGTTTGAGACGCTTGTAAGGAATTTTATTTTCAAATGACAGTGAATTAACATTAAGTAATTATTTTGAAAATGTTCTCATTCATTCTTCCAAAACGACAAGTTTATTAAATCATACATCAAGCCTTTTCTTCAACAAACAGGTTCCAACCAAACAACGATTTCATTATATCACTTTCACCCAAAACAACAAGTTAATTACAATGATTTGGAACTTCAACATAAAAAAAAATGATGTTCCAAACAATAAGTTCATTACGGCATTTTCACCCAAAATAATAAGTTAATTACAACGATTTCAGGACACATATTGTGAAGTGCTTTATAATCATCATTGCCAGAAGTTTACAGAGCTGGGAGGCTTGGGAGATGCAGCCTGTCAGCATTCAACAACCAACTTCTCTTGAAGATCTCAACCAATATCTTCCGTCGGTAATACCGACTGTCAGCTTGGGTGAACCTTCTCGGGCGACAGTGTATGCAGTGCTCTGCGTATCCAATCGCAAAGAAACCACAGTCCGTCCCATTCTGCCGATATGGGGTATCAGTCTTTGTTACGGAAGTCCAAACCCAAGGCTCACCCCATTCGTAATCTTCAAATCGCTGTGTCAACCACAATCTCTGTTTACAAATTGAACAAGAAAAACAATCAATAAATTATAGCATACGAAAGGGCAATTCATTTATAATTAAAGAGACAACACATGTGGGTATTGTACTCACGAAACTATCGCAAATGTTCTGATGATAATGGTCACTTTTCGAGCTATTGTAGAATTCCCAGCGATTTTCGTCTGTATAACCGACAAGAAGAGTAAAATGATTGTGCACATGTAGGATGTAAATGAGTGTCCTACACTCTTTTGCATCCCATACTCTTGATCCATCCGGGCCAAACGCGGCATCATCTCCGGTTTTTTGTTTCTCTTGCCACCAACTCTAGCATTTCTTCTACCTTGAACTTGTCTGTTTCAAACCAATCACAAAGCCGATCCCAGTCCTCTTGTGTGACATTGTCATATGGCTTTCGTCTGCACTGATTATTTGAGAGAGTCTTGTAATAAACGTGCAACCTACACCTGAACTCTTTGAGCCACTGTCCTAAGTACTTATTGATAGACCTTTCAACATGCGGGAGATATGGTTGTCAATGTCAAAGCTCTTCTGCAAATAAGTTTTGCAATGCGATGTTAAGAAGAAATCGACTCTATTAATAATAACCCAACTAAAGAAAAATAATTTTATTACCATAATATGTTCGTGCATCGTCTGAACTTTGGAGTTGTATTCCTTCTTCACCTTTCTCCAATTATAAAGTGACAGAGGTGCATATTTGCGGCAAATTATGCCAACTTCATAAGCAAATTGCTGACTCCAATCTCCTACAGGTTTTACTTCCTGGGTGGTATCTCAATCCTCGATTTCTGACCTCGCCTTGCTATATGATTAATGAGAGTGTTGTTCTTTGCCTTGCCTCTTTTGGTAACTGATGATGTTGAAGCAGTTTTAGAAATAACAATAGCACAAATTCATAGCTCATCAGACACTTTTTACCAATCCTTCAATAATATGAAACTATTACTATGGAGAGATTACAAAGGTAAGTTTAGCCTATTGGACTTACCAGGAGTTGACCCATTAGCCGAATGTGCAGAAGAGTTGGGCACATTATCCGATTATGTAGAAGTGTTGGGCACAGACAAAGGCACTGCACTAGAACTTGCAGATCATCCACCTGCAGCCACGTCTATACAAGAATGCACAATTTCAAAACACGAATATGCAATGTCTTGGTGGGAATAAACCAAAGTTCCAAGTGTACATAACTAAAATTTATGAAGAGATTGGACTGAAATCAAAAGTTGCGGAAAGAAGACTATCTTACCATGAAATGATGCAACAACCGGTTGTGTGCTTGGCTGGGGCTCCGGCTGCATTTGAGAACTTCTAGTGGTACGTCTACCTGGAGACGCAACACCCGGTTGTGTGCTAGGCTGGGTCTCCGGCTGCGTTTGAGAACTTCTAGTGGTTCGTCTACCTGGAGACGCAACACCCGATTGTCTGCTTGGCTAGGGCTCAGGCTGCGTTTGAGAACTTATAGTGGTTTGTCCAATGACTGGACCCATGACTGGACAAGAATCAATAAATTCACAACACAAATATGCAAGGTATGAGTGGGAATAAACCAAAGTTCCAAGTGTACATGACTAAAATTTATGAAGAGATTGGACTAAAATCAAAAGTTGCAGGAAAGAAGACTATCTTACCACGAAATGACGCAACACCTGGTTGTGTGCTTGGCTGGGGCTCCGGCTGCGTTTGTGAACTTCTAGTTGTTCGTCCACCTGGACCTATGACTGGACAAGAAATATATATTTGACAACATAAACTAAACAAACTCCCATTGAGCATAAATCACATTTTGAGGTGTAATGCAGACAACAATTTAATCATGTAAATACAAACAAGTCAAAAGAAATTCAATAATAAGTAACATGTTTAGGAAGGAATAACAAAGTACACAAAATATGTCATATACTATCACTTATAGATAATTAAATCAAAAGTTACATGACCATTCAATCTATGTCAGTATCATCATCACTCGATACGGCATTCTCTTCTTCTGAACTATAATAATCTATCCATGTATCATCTTCTTCATCAATTTCATCATCATTAATGAACTGATCCTTTGTATGTACTCTACCCATATTGGTCAATACCACATGTGCATCAACTTCAACTGGGTTCAAATCTTCCCTATTCAGATGTAGAGGTGTAAGTTCTTCATTCTGAATATTATCACCATTACGTTCGTCAAGAGTGTGATCATGTTCGATAATGCCAATCACAACGACATGCTCCTCCTGTTGAAATGCCTCAACACCATGCTCTACTACAATCTCTTCCTCCTTCTCTGAAACATCATATACATTTCTTGGCTTTATTTTCTGCACAACTTGCCAACTACCACGCAATTTAGTATCGCTCACATAAAAAACTTGACTTGCTTGGGCAGCAAGCACGAATCGGTCATCTTTGTACCAAGTTCGGGAGACATTAACACTAGTCACCTGGCCATCTGTTTGAATACCCGTCCTTCGGTTACCAACATCATACCAATCACATTGAAAAAGATAAACTTGATTGGAATTTAAGAAGTTTAACACAATGACATCGGTTAGAACACCATAGAATTCAATCTCTTTTGACTGGTGACACCTTTGCACAGCGACACCACAGTTTTGAGTACGGAGATTTGCTTCTCTGTCCTTTGTTTGAAACCTAATCCCATTAACGATGCAACCATTATATCGAATGACATGATGATCATGCCCGCAAGCTAATGAATATAAATCATTGGTAGCTTCAGGAGATTTCTGGGATCACAATTCTTGCATCTATGAGTAAAGTATGCAAAATCAATAGAATATACAATATAAGTAGGACAAACAAGTACTTTACTTTTGGGGTCCCTAAGAAAACTTACACGTTATTCAAACCATTCAGCAAAATACATTTCTTGCCTCTCTTCCAAATTATTTGGACTTTCCCTTTTAAGCTTAATCAAGTGTTGTCTACATGAAGAAAATGTCAAGGATATATATATAAAAAATCAACTAGAAAAATATATATACTGCATCTTAGTACATATGGGTGCACTCACTCGAGATATGGAAATACTTTTTTTGTATTATTCAGCACATAATAACGAGCCTTGTTATGATCCTTTAGATTCAAGCTGACAATTTTAGAAGCTCCTAATGGTCGCACATTCTGTGAGAAAACATGCAACTTGGTAGGTTGTTTCACCTGACCACCATCAAGATTTCGCTCTTCACGGTTGAAGCGTGTTTCAATTCCTTGGAGATACATGGAACAAAACGTCAGACATTCGTTATCAATGTATGCTTCAGCAATTGAACCTTCCGGACGTACCTTGTTACGAACGTATTATTTCAAAAGTATGCAAAAACCTATTTAAAGGTTTATAATTATTATATGCAAAACAAAGTACAGCTTTAAACTTTTAAATGCATGTACATGTTACCTTTCAATGGGATACATCCATCGATACTGCACAGGTCCACCAAGAATTGCCTCTCGTGGTAAATGAACAGCTAAGTGAGCCATTACATCAAAAAAAGATGGCAGAAATATTTGTTCAAATTTACAAAGTATCACGACAATGTCTTTCTCCATATTCTCAAACACCTCCAACCTTAAAGTCCTCGAACACAACTCTTGGAAGAAGAAACCCAGCTCAATCAATGCAATAGATACATCATTGGACAAGAAACCACGTAAGGCAACTGGGAGAAGTCACTGTGAAAGTACATGGCAGTCATGGCTTTTCAAACCTGATATTCTGCCGTTATTGACGTGCACACACCGATATATATTGGATGCAAAACCATCTGGAAACTTTACATAATTCAACCAGTCGCAAAATGTCTTTTTCTCGGTCGATGATATTGTATAGCACACAGATGGTACAATAAACTTATCACCCCTAGGAATTAGATGTAATTCCTTTCTTATACCCAAAGCTACCAAATCTAATCGAGCTTGCATTGAATCTTTTGTTTTACCATCAATATTCATCATAGTTGTTAAAATGCTCTCACAAATGTTCTTTTCAATATGCATCACATCAAGATTGTGACGTAGCTTCAGGGTTCGCCAATATGGTAATTCAAAAAATATACTCTTCTTTGACCAATTCAACTCAATCTGAGTACGCTTCCTTTTCTTGTTATTCAGATTCTTTCCAAAGTTCCGTTCTTCAACCAGTTCAAGTTGTGATACAATATCCTCCCAGAACAAATCCTTTGGTTTTGGCATATTCTCAACCATCCCATCAAATAAGTTTTTACCACGACTCCGCCAAGAATGTCGTGGTTGCAAAAAACGGTGATTGCCCATATAACATAACTTGTGACTATTCTTTAGATATATAGAAACTGTGTCTTTGTTACAACTTGGGCATGCCATTTTGCCTTTAGTGCTCCATCCGAACAAGTTAGCAAATGCAGGAAAGTCATTAATAGTCCACAATAATGCAGCGTGCAACTGAAATGTTCGCTTGGTCACAACATCATATGTCTCCATGCCGTTCTCCCACAAATATTTTAATTCATCTATCAACGGCCGTAAATACACATCAATGTCATTTCCCGGTGATTTAGGACCAGGAATAAGTAGTGACATGAAGATGAAAGGATCTTTCATACATTTCCATGGAGGCAAGTTATACGGCATGAGCATTACTGGCCACATGCTGTAAATGGTACTCATGTCACCAAAAGGATTGAATCCATCGCTTGCAAGGCCTAGGCGGATATTGCGAGGTTCATTTGAAAACCACTCATTCTCCTTGTCGAAGTCTTCCCAGACTTTGGAATCAGCTGGGTGCCTAAATACATTCTCCTCCCGAACTCGCTTTTTTTTATGCCACCTCATATCTACAGCAATCGTCCTTGACATAAACAGCCTTTGAAGTCTTAGTTTAATTGGAAAGTATCGTAAAACCTTTTGTGGTACTTTCTTAAACTTGCCTTCAACAACTTTGTACCTCGACTCCCCACATACTGGACAACTTTGAAGATTTTCATATTCCTTCCCCCAGAAAAGTGCACAATCATACTTGCACGCATGAATTGCAATATAACCAAGCCCTAGTTCTCACATTAATGTCTTCGCCTCATGATAGGACTTTGATAGCATCTCATCCTCAGGCAAAGCCGCTTTAATCAATTGAAGAATCATATCAAATGATTTGTTACTCCAACGATTAATTACCTTCACATGAAACAACTTCACGAGATAATCCAATTTAGAGAATTTTTTGCAACCTTGATACAAAGGTTGCCGCGATTCATTCACGAGTTTCTCAAATAGAGTAGCATTTCCTTCTCTCTTATCAAGGCCACTAAATGTTTCTGCTTCTCTAGTTGTGAAATTATCTGCATCCCCATATTGCATGTCTGGCATTGGATTATCCATACAAGTTGGTGGCCCTAAATCTTGAAGCAAGTCACGAACCCCATCAAAAATAACCCTTTCATCAGCATCAGCATCATCGCTGTCATCATCATCAGACAACACTTCATACTCTTCACCATGATGTACCCAACGAGTGTAATACTTGTCCATTCCATTGTCAAGTAAATGATCTTTTACTTCATCGACTTGCTTATAGTACATATTATTACAAGTCCTACATGGACATCGAATCCTACCCGCGATGTCAGTATGATTACTAGCAAGAACAATGAAGCCCTCAACACCTTCAGTATATCGAGTGCCAAACCGATCTAGCAAATCCATCCAACTCTTATCTATACTTATGTGGAATTCTATACAATTTAAATGAAAATATATGTCAATTATACAGGCACATAGTGCAATTTCACTACATTTGGAATGATTGAAAAAATAAAATAAAATAAACAATGGTACAAAATAGCAAATAGACTGAAAAACATGTTAGTTTTTAGAATGAAGATATACCTCAGGAAGACTCTAGAAAAGATGCTACACTCTACAAAAATCGGAAATTCAGTCACCAAACTTTATAATAGCTTAAAAAAGGCCCCTAAAGGGACTTCCAGGAAAAAAAAATCCCCGCCCCCCCCCCCCCCCCCCCCCCCCCCCCCCCCCAGGCACTAGGGTAGGCAGCAGCCACCAAACTTTATAATAGAAAATTTACAAGGGGAACCACAACAAATGGGCATCCTTCATCTGTTGCCTCACAATGAACTGTGGTATGCAATACCCATGCAGTATGATATGCAATACCCATATTCAAACATAACAACACTTTTATAATTATAAATACGAAAAGAAAACATGCAAAACCATTAATTTGTACAGCAAAACAAATCAGCAAGCAAATAGTAAGAATGAGTCATGATATTCTTATAATAAAATTAAATGCAAGTCATTATTCCTGGTCATGTCTACATCACAGTGCAACATAACAATCAAACAAACACAATGAAATGCTTCAACATGCCCATATACAAAAAACTCAAATGTAAAAAGTCATGTAGAACATAGAACTTCATTAAAACAATGTGCATGCCCAACGCCCTTCGTCCCAACCCACTTACAACTACACTTACAACTATCTCACGAAGCCTCTTTTAAATGGTCATGATCCACCCGGGCCCACTAAATCACAAATAAATTATGATGCCACTCTTCTCCTTGTCCCATTTCCAAGGAAAGTAAAAAAATAAAAATAAAAAGATGGAAAGAAAAAAAATGTAAAAGAATTCATAATGATAATGTAAAAACCCATGATTCAGTACCTTTTAGATGGAAATAATCAGCAACTAAGGAAGAATCACAAAATCATACCATGTAAAAGAACACATGCATCTTCGACAGAGGAATAAGAGAACAAAGATGAGAAGGAGAGTAAATAGCTTTTTAATAAAAAAAGAGAAAAATAAATAAGGTCATACTAATGGTGTGTGGAGAAAGAGAGAACACATAGTAGGGTCTTGGTCTATGTGTATAGAGAGGAGAGGTTCATGAAAAAACATGAATAATTTCAACCAAGCAATTAAAAATCATTTAATCATGAATAAAATCAACCCTAGAATCAGCTAGAAAAATATGATCCTATCACAAATTACTTCAATCACACGCACATGTTAATTTAGGAACATCAACCCATTTCATTCCAAGACAATATTTTATTACTGAAATAAGAAATTAGAG
Organism: Litsea cubeba; assembly: GCA_012931725.1. NCBI lineage: Eukaryota > Viridiplantae > Streptophyta > Magnoliopsida > Laurales > Lauraceae > Litsea > Litsea cubeba. The sequence continues at coordinate 88,780,655 of CM022947.1, forward strand.
TTATACTAGTTGTTTGTAAGACAATATAAACATTCATTTACAACTAACTATTAAAATAACCCGTATAGGTGTGGATGCATGATTGGATAAATATTTCACATCCGTATCCACTCAATTGCATCCCAGCCAGCCTCAAATGGCAGGCAAAAGACAAAAGAAAAGAAAGGAGGCAAACAAAACAAACTATAAAAAAGAAAGATAAAGTAAAACACACCTATCTAAAAGTCCACGCCCCTTAACACCTCACATACTCCCCACCATCTTCTTGTAAATTACAGTTGCAGGTACGTTGAGAAATCATTCTTCAATTCAACTGAACTCTTTACTCTCCTATTTCAGTTTTCATTTGGTAGGCCCCAACCAAATACTATTCCTATGGTCAATGATGATCCATAAAAATGAATATATATGAGAGAGACTATTGGGTTTATTGAGTATTAATAGATTCTTGACTTTGGTTTTGTTTTGATATTTGATTTGAGAGGTCTACTTCTCCACCCTCCCTATTTAAGTTTTAAAACCATGTTCTCACTAATCATATTACTTTTTTTATAGGTTCTTTATCTAAAAATTACATCATACAAAATCTTTAGAGATGATTCTCCTAGATTCCTACTCTTCCAAATACAGATGCAATGGAGAATCACCCACCCAAATGTGGGACTCATCCTATCAAATCGTTATGGTGGTCCAAATGGACACCCTTCCCCACTTCCCCCCGCCCTACAGTCATATGAATGCAAGGAAAGGAAATTAGACTACTCTAGATTTCCCTTCATCTGCACACAACTCAAAGTTGAGACCGCCCCACTGTCCTCGCGCCCATTTACAAACAAAGGGGAAAAAATAACGAGAGAGATATAAGTTTAACCCAAATTTTCTCTCCCATTGACTGAAGTAATTACCATTAACATATCATAAACCATAAAATGAAACAATAAAAAAAAGCCACCACATGGAAGGAGTAATCAAAAGAAGATGAAGAGAAAGAACCCTTCTTTTGGAGTAAAATCACTCCCCAGTCTTTTAATAACTCAAATATTCTTTTCCTCTTTATTCACTTGCCACTTACCCAACATTTATAAGTTCCATTAAGTGTTGGTGATGAGGATGATTGATATATTAGTTGTAAAAATTTTAAATGTGAAGATTTTACTTGATCGGTAATGGTGTATTATATTAGACCAAACATAAAAGAATACAAAAGGATAAAGAAGAAACCAACAAGAAAAGAGGAATAGGTATAAGGGCACTATACCGCATTCAACAAAACCAAAAATTATGAGCACCCAAGGGAAACCCCAAAATCTACCCTAGTCCCTGCATACAGACCCAATCGGCCTACCCCATTGCCAATCCAAATTCCCCAAGACCTAATTGAAACCCACCATCTTGAAACCTATCCATCCCAATCGTAAAAAAAATAAAACCGAGCCCCTACCAATATCAAATACATAATCAAATACAAAGCAGAACGTCAAACTTCTCCATATCTCATACAATGCATATTCAAACTGAAGAAAACACCTTCAGCCAAGAAATCTCACACAATGGCTTCACGAAAGACTTGATAGTATACGAATCAAATATTAAAAAAATAAATCAAAATCCAGCACTCATTTCTGCCTTCATCTATCGATCAGCTACTAAATACTAGTATCAAAGTATCTACAAATCCTCACTGAGAACAAAACAATCTTTGAAACAAAAGAGACAATCAAATGAAAACTAACAAGCAGGGTACAAAAGGATAATAATTTAAATGAAAAAAACACCAAAACCAGAAAATGTAACAGTGAATGTAACAACCATAAAAAAAATTGGAGAAGAAATGCAAAAAAGGGGGCAGGGTAGCTAGCTGGGGTGACACAAATATGGGGCTGGGTTTTGGGTGCTCTACCGGTAGAAATGAGAGAGAGGGAGAGAGAGAGAGAGAGAGAGAGAGAGAGAGAGAGAGAGAGAGAACTATAGAAAAAGGGGTTAGGGTTTGGGTGAAAGAGAAATGAGAGTGGGAGTGGCTGGTAATGAAATTGGGCGAGAACGAAAGAGGGATGAGCTCTGCTTCCTTTGGAAGAGTTTGGAGCTCTACTACCTAATCCATCCCATACATCGTCACCATCGTTCTGCCCCAAACCCAAAACCCTGGACCGAATCAAATACCCGGTCGATTCTCAGTCGGCTGTCCCAGAACCAAAAAAAAACAAAGAGAACGAGGAGGAGGAGACGATGGGAAATATTGAGACAGAAGGCGTACCTGGATCTGCTCTCGTTGCCGGAAGGGGTGGTCTGAGAACTGCCTTCACATGAGACGCCAGCAAGCGAGACACGTAGAAGAGGTATGGCTCGAAATGAAAGTGTTAAGTGGAGGTATTTAAGGCAGTGACTAACGGGCGCACGCGGGAGAGAAAAAGTAGCGCCACCGACGGATTACAATAAGACTGCCAATTAAAAAATATTTTTGATAAACATTAAGTTCGATAAAATTATCAGCAATGCTTACAAGCGTCGTTGATAATGGCCTGAATACATCCTACCATAACTGAGTTGCTACGATTGAAAGCGTTGCTAATAATGTGTATTAGCAACTCTTCAAAAGCGTTGTAAATAAAAACATCGCAAAAAGACTCATTTGTTGTAGTGTAATTTTAATTTTTATATATTGAAAAGAATCCTAAAAGGATTATTGATTGAATTGTATCCGTTCATTTATAATTAAATGGAAATTAAATCAAATGAATTGTATTATACATTGAGTCTGGCACTACATAGTGATTTCTGTCTACTGCAGCAGATTATTTGGGAGTGTTCCGGAACTCCATGGTGATGCCAGTAATCTCTGATCAAGACACTGAGTAGATGTCACTTATTTGATAAGTCCTTGAGGCCTGAGTCGTGAATGATGTGCTCTTCAGTCCTGTGCCAATAGAAGCAATTCTTCCTTTTTAGGGAGATATAATTTGATTGGAAATGCTATGTTAGTCTGTCAAATTATAAAGACTCTCATTGATATTGAATTGTAAATAGTATTGTTTAATATTGTAAATTGTATTGTTTAATATTGAATTTATATAAGTTAAATGTATCATTAGCATATATAATCATGTATCTGTTTATACATTGCTGAATTGTCGAATTCATAGTGTTATTGATGACATTACATGCACAACTGCTATTGATGAACATTCAGAAGCCACAACGTCAACAGGAATAACTAATCCAGTTTCTTCAGAAGGACTAGTTGAGTAAAGATGAAGTTTTCTAATAATTATGTTTGGAAGAGAACTTTCAGAGAATGTTTTAATATTATTCATATTGTAAATAAAGTTTTGTTTATATGAGCAATGTATATTTATTTATGTTCCGCATAATGTGTAATTTGATATCCTTTGTGAATTTTATTATTAAAGTTCACGGGAGTAAGTATGGTCGCAACTCGGGGTTAACTCGATTTAAATTTTTATCTCGGGCTCGGGTTGTGACAGTACGTAAGTAAATAATCATTTGAGCTGTGTAGCTATAACTTATGTGAAAATTGACATATATCCGATTATGTTGAGAGAGAGACAGAGAGAGTACATGGTGTTGAAGAAACGTTTTAGAATCATAAGACAAATCCACTTCCATATGCATGTATGAAGTGCTTATTGTTTTTGTTTTTTTTTAACCTTTAGTGGTAAAAAGAAAAAAAAAAGTGCTTGCAGGCGAATGAGTCGGGCCTGGGACGCGCATCCTGCTCGTTGGGGGGGCGGTTTGCAAATCCAGCCTCACCCGACTTTAAGAAAGGGGTCCTTATCAAGCCCAAGCCCAACAGGGGCCATAAATGTCAGGCCTAAGTCTGCCCATTCAGTCAATCGAGCCGTACTGGGCTTTGTATCACTTTATCATGGCCCGATTCACATACTAAATAAGTTCATATTATATATCCAAGCCAGGCCTAAAGTGGGCTGGGTCCAATCTGGATTGGCCCAGGAGCACCCCTAACCATACTTGTGCTAACAGGTCTAGGCTAGAGGACCTGTATCCGTAGCTAAATTTAAATTGAAGGACCGAATGTCAGGGCCAAGATTATAATAATGGCCTCCACCCAGACCCAAATATATATATTTTTTATTAGTATCCCAACTTAAGGGGGTTGGGTCCCTTAGCCCTCTAGAGAGGGGCCTAGACCTTGGGTGAGGTGGGGTGCCCTCGGGTGAGGGAAGAGACCTCAAATGAGGTAATATGGCCCTTAGGTAAGGCAGGGTGACCGAGTTCAAACGCATGTCAGTCAGATAATAACTGACGCCTCTTGCCACTGTGTTAAGAGGCCGTTCTTCAAGCCCAAATACTTAGAAACCTATTTTTTATTATATAAGAATGTGTCTCTTAGATTGACCCCACTTGATTGGAGCATCAACCTAACTCAGAAACCTATACCCTTAAACCCAGCCATGAATCTTTAAGTGTGCTTATAACTTTATTTCTTATGGGATAATTGATGTCGATTGTTCCATAACTAAGCCTGTCAGTCGATTCAAATTCTCGAAGTAAAAGCATAATCCAACACCTCCAATAAACCTTGAAGCTTCATAGGATCGCAAGAGTACTTAGATCTTAAAATCTTATTATGGATCGCATATAATCTAGCTAACCCTATATACTATCAAACCTTCATCTTAGAAGACCCCACAATGACCCAGCTTTATTAAACCTGTTAGAAAGAACCCATTAGTTTTGTTGGTGGTTAGATTGGATTGTAAGTGGTTTGGTTAGAGATAAATTTTGATTGTTTGTAGTTTGTTCAGGATTTTATGTAAGTTCATTCATTGACTAATTTTGTTATTATATATATATATATATATAGGGAGATATCTCTCACCTTACTATGAGAGATAAGGCGGGGGGCCCTCACATCCATATCCAATGCCAACAACTTAGAGGTGAGAGCATCTCTCATAGAACCATCTCCCATATATGCATATAATTGATATTCATGTGCATCCTTCTCTCACCATATGGTGAGGGACAATATGGTGGGGGACAAACTTAATGGGACCTACCTAGGGACCCACTGATCATGGGACTTGTGGGGAATGGAATGAGACATCTTGGATGAGCTCATATATCAAACTTGAGGTCAATCTCATGCCTCTAACCCCTTTATCCGTGGCCCAAAAATTTAACCTTCGATCCAACGGTCTAATCCATTTGGATATGTGAAAACTCAAATGGTTTAGTGTACTTAAGAGGGTTCCATGTGTGTGGATGGTTCGGATGTATTATAAAGTCAACCTTACTATGTTGTCCCTCACCATAACATGGCGAGGGATGGATGTGCATGAATATTTCTCATATATATATATATATATATATAGAGAGAGAGAGAAACTAAAGCCATATAAATGTCCCCACCTAATGGTGAAGAATGTACGCATATGAATATTCCTCATATATATATATACATATATACACATATTGAGATGATTTCTCTTTCGTGAGTTTATGGTGATGTTTATTGCAGTACAATACATTTTGAATTTCCACACACCCTTTTGTATATAGGACAACTTGATTGCCCAAAAGCACCTGTCAACTTTAATAACCTTGATGGTCTTGACTCTCCTTGAACATGGAATCTTTAATAAGCTCTGACTCAAAAAAATTCATAATTTTTTTTTCGCTAAAGGCAATTGTATCAGAGAAAAGGAGATAACAGATGCAAAAGGCCTCAAAAGAAGGGAGCCAACAAAGCCACTATACAAGAAACGAAGGAAAAAAAAGAGATTGAAAGGCCTAACCACCAAACTACTAACCTCTGACTAGAGAGGGGCTAACAAAAAATTGCAGGCCGCCTAAACAGGCCTACCAGAAAAAGGTTTGTCTATATGCTTGAGAGAGGAAGAAAGAAGCTATGTCAGGTAGATCTTGACCTTCGTTTGAGAGGCTCTAGAGTTTCTATAAGTGAGGTCATTCATAGTTTTCATTATAGTAGGTGAAAAAAAATAGAGGATACACCTTTACGAGCCAGCTTATGGTAGTTAAGGGAGAGATCATGCCAAATCTTGGAGGGGAACAGAGGGGTAACAGATCTGACACCGGCAGTTTGTAGAATCCAACTCCAAAGAGAGGTCGTGAAAGGGCAATGGAAAAGGAGGTGGAGAGCAGTTTCCAGGTTATTTTTGCAAAGACAGCACCTGGGAGCTAAGCTAAAGCCAGTTGATTGGGCCCAAACTTGAGTTGGGGTCTTGCATAATGCTCTATAAAAGGGTTGATCTACTTAAAATTTAAACCACTCAAAATCAATACCTCTCACTTGCAAGGGATCTAAAAAAGTTTTGTATTCACTATAAGATTATTATCATGTACGAATACAATAAATTAAATAAAGAGAAATGCACTTATGTGGATCTATGGATACCAACTGTTGTAGCCCCATAGATCATGTGAGGGTAGGAGATGAAAATATCCAATTGAGACCACTCTAGATATCAAATTTCAAGTCAATTCAATGATCTGGACCCCTTCATCTATGGTCCATATATAAGTTTAACGTTTTTAAGGATTTTTCTTTGACAATCAATTCAAGAGTCCAAATCCATTGAATTAAAGGTAAATTAGCCAAAAGTCCCTTAGATTGGTCTTGTAACTTGTAAGGCTACAACTTTTTCTATAAGGTCTATAGTCCATACAGTTGTAAATATTTTGGCGAAAGATTTCTAGATACGCAACATCAAACACTTTTATAACTGATTTTCCCTTTCAACTGTCTAGGCATAATATTTTGAATTTTAAAATTTTAAATATTTCATTCTCCCCTTCATTTCTTCATTTCAAGGTGGGCCACAATTATTGATCGGAGAAGATCGTTGATCTCTATTTTGGAATTGTCGGAGAGCCAACTCCTTGCCGAGGAAGATAACAAAAACAGAGAACCCGGGTCCGGATTGGCCCAGTGCTACCCTCGCTGCTACGCTGGACTTGGGAAAGAAGAGGAATCGATGTGCAGATCTACAGGTAGGCCATCACTGTGCTCAAAATCGCAGAACTTTGATCGAAGAGGAAGAACAGTAGACTGGAAACAGAGAAGATCCAAACTATGTTCCATTGCTAGTGCTTGATGACGGTTTGCATGTAGAGCTCGGATTGGATCTTGAGTTTGCTTACCGAGATTCGCAGACCCGTCAATCAAAGCAGATCAGCTAGATCGAGGTGGGTTACGCAAACTAGATTTCCAAGAACAGAACTTCGCTTTGGGCGAAGAAAACAAAGTTAGTATGTTACTGTTGGAAGAGGTGAATCGGAGAAGACGGCCCAGAGCCAGATCGAGGTGGCCAGTTGCTGCCGGAGGAGATTCAGAGGATCTGGACTCTGTGATTGTCGTTGCAGATTTGCAGCCGCGGCCTCGTCGTCGCCAAGCAAGAGAACTAGAAGCAGTCGAAGTTGTAGTAGGAAAAAGAAAGCTCTATGTGAATTATCGCGCCACCGTTGCAAACCTTTGCCGGAGAAGTAGGGCTGCGATGCTGTTGTCACTGCCACCATCCGATGGTACATCTTCGACGATGAAGGAGGATAGGGGCCAGAGAATTCGCCCTGGGCGGGTTCTAAAAGCTCTGTTGGAGAGATTAACAGAATCGATGAGGAAGAGAATAAGACTCTGTTCCAAGTAGGGTCGTAAACGGGTCGGTTTCGGTCCGGGTCCAGGGTGGAACCGGAACCGGAACCGTTTTCTAAGAAGGGAAACCGGAACCAGAATCGGAACCGGAACCGTTAAGAATAATGGGAACCAGAACCGGAACCGGAACCGGAACCGTTTGTGAGGCGGGTCTTGTTCCGGTTCCGGGTCTAGACTATACATGTATTTTTCTTTAAACAATTTATGCTTTTTCACATTTCAATTGGATCACGTACCTACAAACACTTAGGGGTGGAAGAGAACCGAACCGAACCGAACTCTGGACCGTAAACCGAACCGTAAAATTAAGTTCGGTTCGGTTTATCGGTTTCGGTTCGGTTTCGGGTTTTGAGTTTTTGGCAAGTTCGGTTTTCGGTTCGGTTTCGGTTTTTAGAAAATAATTTCGGTTTAAACCGAAAAACCGAACTATATTCATATTTAAATTAAATATATATGTTAGTATTAGACAGACTATTACTGTAATTTATACAGTCTAATAGACTATAATCTAAAGACTAAAAGAGTAAAAGACCAAATGGGAAAGGAAAAATCGAAAAACCAAACATTTAATTGAAAAATTCGGTTTAAACCTAAAAACCGAAAACCAAACCGTTTAATTATTTTCGGTTCGGTTCGGTTTTACATCTTATTCGGTCCGGTTCGGTTTTTAATATTTTGACATTTCGGTTTTCGGTTTTTTTTCGGTTTCGGTTTAAACCGAACCGAAAACCGTACTTCCACCCCTACAAACACTAATGTGACATTTTTCTATCAATAACAGACACTTTTAACCAAAAACTCAGAAATCACATCCAAACAGGCAATGAGATGTAGAAAAGTAGAAAACCCTAATGTAGAAAAGTAAAAAGTAAAAAGGGTTCTGTTCTCATATAGTTACCTTATGTTAGTATATATTGGGTCGGGTCCCGGGTCCACGGGTCTGAGCCACTGTGGATCCGGAACCGGAACCGTTTAGGTATCGGTTCCAAAAAAAGGATCCGGAACCGGAACCATTTTCTTATCGGAACCAAAATAAGGACTTAGACCCGGATCCTAACGGGTCGGAACCTTCGGGTAATCGGAGAATCGGGTACCCATTTACAACCCTAGTTCCAAGGTTGGTTCAAGTTAGGCAAGAATCGAGGAGGAAGATAATTTATATGAGTTTTTGTCAAATTTATTTTAGTTTTTATTAAATTTATTTGAGTCTTTATCAAATTTATCTGAAATTTATCAAATTTATCTGAATTTTTGTCAAATTTATCAGAGTTTTTTCTGAAAATTTATTTGAGTTTTCGGCAAATTTATCTGAGTTTTTGGCAAACATATCTAAATTTCTGACAAATTTATATATTTTTTTGAAAATTTAACTAAGCTTTTGAACAAATCTTTCTGTATTTTTGACAAATTTATATGAGTTTATTTGGCAAACTTATTCGCATCTTTTCAAATAAAAATAAATTTAACTGAGTTTTGGAAAAAATACTTGAGTTTTTGGAAAAAAATTCTGAAATTTAGAAAATTGGTTTATCTTAGTTTTGAAAAATGTATTTTCATTTTTTTAAATTTATTTTCATTTTTTAATTTTATTTAAGTCTTATTAAATTTATTTGCGTCTTTTGAAATTTATTTACAATTTTTGGATTTTATTTGGATCTTTTGAAATTTTTTTGCGTCTTTTGAAATTTATTTGATTCTTTTGAAATTTATTTGCGTCTTTTTAAATTTATCTGCGTTATTTTGAAATTTATTGCGTTCTTTTAAAATTTATTTGCATTTTTAAAAAAAAATTGTATTTTTTATTTAAATTTATTTAAAAATCTCATTAATGGGATTTTATTAATCGTGGTCAATTAAATGGTAGTTGACTATTAATGGCGTATCCCACTAATCATGTGATATGATTTAGAGAAATGGTAACTTGGACACTTTAGGTCTTCAAATTTGGATAAAGGTAAAAAGTGAAATGTTCAGGACCTATCGCCGAATACCCCTCGAATTAATGGAAACTCCATGGAATCTGTGACATATAAGAAAGGTTTATATGATCTAATTTGGATTGATCATTATGTAGGCCATGCATTAATCTACCTTGCATTGAAAGATTGAGACAGATGCACATGAGCAACTGGGTTGAGTAAAACATTAAAAAGGAATTCATGCGTTGTAGCTCATGACCACTTTAAGATCTGAGCCACTCATAATCAATTGACTATCACTAGTGAAAGATTGAAATAATTTTTACACTAATATATTTAGGGGTGACTGCAAAATTAATTTAATCATGTATAATTACTAAATAATTGTTTTTCAAGGGCTAGATCAATCATCAATGGTCCAAACTCCAACCTCCAAAAAGAAAGGGCAGTCTTGGCATGGTAGTACAGTGCAACGAGATGCTAACAATATGGGTGGGGCCCACCTTTAGAAAATTCACACCATTTTACTATATCTAAATAATCAAAGTCAATTTCACTAGGCGAATGTATTGATCCCCAGAATTCACACATGAATGCCTCCTTTCATTTCTACGTATTAAAAAGAAAGAAGTAAAGAAAGCTAATCACAAATTTCATATTTAGCTTATCCAACGGTGGCCATCTCACTAATCTAAATAATAATTTATTATTTAATCACTACAATGGATTCTAATTAAGGCTATTAAGAGGTTTGGATTAGAGGCCCAACACATGTATTTATCATGGGTGTTGCACCGTACTACCATCCAGCCACGCTGCATGGTGGTTCTGCCCAAACAGAAAATGCACTGAGCAGCTACATAAATCGTGTCTCGTGTTTGGACGTTTTTCATACCTTGGCCGGCCTCGTCTTTTTCTATCGCGTATCAATCGTGTCAATGACCCTCTTGGTGCGCCGGTTTTCAAGTCTAAGCCTTTGAGAACTCGGACCCTAATCACTTTCAATGCGTATATATACAGCCCTTTCCATCCTACATTCCCAATCACATCTCTCTTACTATCTGTTTCTCTCTCTCTCTCTATCTAAATTTACTGACATGGGTTCTTGCAAAAGAAATATGTTGTATGTAATATCCATTCTTTCTATCCTCTTGACTTCAACTCATCTGTCTCTATCTGTGGCTAGGCCTATAGAAGAAAAGTGGGGAGGGAAGAAGAAAGAAATCCTCATGTTTGAGTCCCTGGTAAAAGACCAAACGCCCCCTCCTGGCCATTCAGGTTGCACGTATGGAAAAGGAAATAATGGTGGGCCCTGTCAAAAACTAGAGGAAATGAACTTTGCAGTTCATGTTCCTACCACGACACAGGCCTCTAATTAAGGCACCAGCATCCCATTTGGGGCTGCTTCTGAAGATTCTTCCAGCCATGATCGGATTCAGGGACATAATCGTCTTGGTTAGATGCGAGCTTGGTGCAAATGTCAAGTATTAAGTATTTCATACATGTAAGTCGTGTTGATTAAAGCAATAAGCACTTCATCCAAGCAATGAAAGTGGCTGTATCATCTGATTCTAATAAAAACTTGAGAAATGAAACTACATATATGGGGTTTGTCATGTTCAAAGATTGACTACATCCTCTCTCTCTCTCTAACACACACTAACTGGCACTGATATTTTTATGGGGATTTGACATATTAATTCCCCTTAAACCTTATTTCTCCAATTTCAATTTGAGTCTGGTCCACAATTTTTTTTTTTTATACTTTTCTGCCCTGAATCCCATGATATTATGGAAATTTAAAAATTCATGATATCATTGGATCCGGGTCCAGATAAGAAGACTATCTTGGCTTTTTAATGTACGGGCTTTTCAACTTTTAATATTTGGATCACATGATATCTTGGGTTTTAAAACTCCCATGATATCATGGGATCAAGGGCAGAAAAGTAAAAAAATACAAAGTTGTACAAGAGTTGACTCTATTAACATTATTAGATTTTCAGTCATGAAATTGGGAATACAGGATTTAAGAATGATTGATATGTCAAATTTCTTATTTTTATTTGTATAGCCTTTTTTATTGCTCTTTTTAAGTATGATGACAAAAACAAACACAAATGGCTAAATGTCTCTCCATTTAAATTAATGAACCCATGCAACTTGATTGCACACCATGGCAAAGTCTAAATGATAAGACCAAATGGCAAACGTTTAAAGTTTATACAAATGCATGCATGGAAGTATTATGTAAAGCTGTGTCATGTGATTCAAGCGGTGCTAGAGGGCATAGGGATGCAATACCAAGGAAAATCATCAGGTCAAGTGGTCAACTATCTCAGTACTAGATGGGTCCAGTTAAAGGAGCCAACAAACATGGGGTCAAGCCTGGATTTACCTAACCGCAGTCCAGTAACACTTGACTCAGACTAATCAGCCTAATTCACACCTGAACTTTAGTAGCAAAAAACTTAATTGAACCCGACCCAACTTCTTTGTTCAATCATAAATTGACTCGGGCCCTTATTTATGTTCACTATTCTCCTCCAAATACCTGCATCAGGTGGCCCTGGGCCTGAATCCCCAAATTTGGCCTGTTGTAGCTTTGGATCCAGTGAATATATGTTTCAATGAAGAGCTTCATTAAATAGGAAATACTTTCTGGATTAGCTATCCACAAAAACTCACATCCAATGGGGATGGATGTCAAAAATTATTTTTATTGCCTCTACCAACACCTTGCTAGTTTTGATTAGTGGAGGAAATTTAAAATGAAATTAAAGTCGACCAGTCATGAGAGTTCAAATACCATTAGTAGTGACTCGACGTTGAAAAATAAAGTGTCATTGCGAAATATATATACATGATCAGTTTTGGACAATGGCGGACCGACGGTATTTTTATTTGGGTGGTGCGGTATATGGCCAAGCGAGACGTTAAATAATAAAATTATTTTTTTTACAATATTATCTAAGGAGTTTATCGAATCATGCACCCGTGTGCTAACATTTGAGTCCGGTCCAGCCCTGGCTCTGGAGGTTAGCTTGTAGTTCTTTCTGTTTTTTGTTTTTATGTTATTTTCTTGTCTTTTGGGTTGCTGCCCTGTATCAGCATCCTCTTAGCACTGAGAACAGACCTAAACTTCTTAATGATCTCGTAGGACCCACTTAGATGTGTTGAAAAAAATCAGCCCTTTAAATCATCCTTTAATAGCCATAAAGTTTAGTCGTTTTTTAGCCATTGATTTATTTGAGATTCAATCAAACGGTGGACACACAAATTATATATTTTATGCTGATTATCAGTAATCCCGCACTTAGTGATACTCTAAGAAGCATGTATCATCTTGAACTGTTGGAGAGGACCATTTGTTTGGTGGGTAGGTGGGCCAGTCATACAATCAGGCCAAGCTGATGGTGTTGGTTTTGGTCTCTAATTTACCACTGAAAGGTGCCAAGAAATGGTTAGAGCTTTCGAATCTGGCCAAAACAGCACTTGATCTTGATCTTGATCATGAAAGGTTTGAGATATTTTTGGAAAAAAAAAATTTACTGTGACATTATCAGAAAATGTTTTTTTTTTTTTAAGGTTTGTTAATTTCCTAAGAAGTACATAATAGACTCAGAAAAATTAGAAATGTTGACAGAAAAATATGGTAATAATTGAATAAAACGGTAAAAATAAAATAAAAAAATCATTTATTTACTTTTTTTGTATTTTCAATTATTTTAAAAAAGATGTTTATATAAGATGATGGTTTCCGAGAAAGGCATCTTTGATTTTGCTTATGATTATTGATTATTGTTATCGAGAAGAGTCACTATGGGCCTGTTTCTTTACTAGAATTCCTGACTGAAATTCTAGTGATTGAGGTTTTTTGAGATATGTCCCCTTGCATTTTCAAATATATACGCTAGCGCTGGGTGCTTTTCTTTAAAAAGTGTCAACCTTCTGCCGGGCCCAACTACATGATCCGGGTACTCAGGATACTGAGAGGTTTGGACATTATTTATTGGTCAAGTATCAATCAGATTTATTGTGATAAAATCAAAGGTAGCCAATATCTTGATCACTGTCAAATTAAGAGCAGTGTCAATTCCAGGATGATATATAGGTGTGCCAAAAGTAGGGTTGCAAACGGAACGGTTCAGAGTCGAAATCATATTGGACTTGGATCTAGACTTTTTTTTTTTTTTTTTTAATAACAGTTCTGGGTCCAGGTCCAGTTTTGACTTGGAATCTATTTTGTTGGTTCAAGATGCGAATTCGGTTCTGGAACCGAATCCACCTAAAAAGCCGGAATTTAGTTTCAAAATCGATTATAATTTCCTTTCATTTTTTTTATCTTTTATTAAAATAAGTATATCATTCAACTTATAATAGTGCATCAAGTGTATTACTTCCAGTGTTATACATAAAAATGTTCAAAAAAGTTTATTTTACGGTGTAATTTGTAATATCAAAGACTCATATGCCGGGTCCACCGGTCAGAACCCATATGGACCCAGAATTGAACCCGTTTATCAATCGGAACTTAAATTGGATTTCGAATAGGGACTTTTTATGAATCGGAACTTAAAATAGATTCGAGACCTGGTTTTTTACGGGTTGAAATTTTTGGGTAATAGGAGAATCGGATATCCACATGCAACTCTAGCCAAAAGGGGTTGGATTGATAATAATTACGCCCCTTTATGCAGATTAGAAAAGATGTTATTGAGAACAATTATCCACAAAAAGAACGTGATAAAAATCTCAAGGTAGTTTTTGTATCATTGAGTATATTGCATGATTGGTAAAAGCTATAAAAGAGTACATACATTTTCAATATCAAAATGGCTCCTTACTCGAGTGGTAAGGAGTGACAGTTCTCACTTGGCTGTTCTAAGTTTTGAATCTTGACTATGCCACCTGGGGTCCTTTCCCACTTGAGTGGGATGTCTTTTCGTGTGTATGCGTCCTCTCACTTTTTTTTTTTTTTTGCTTCCATTGATTAACATACCACTGTAAAAATGTGAATTTTGTTTTTCACCACTAAATCTGCTTTAAAAGTGTAGAATGTGGTTTTTAAGGTAAAAATAAATCTTTTGGCGGTGAAAAAAAATGCCACCCGCTGCAAAAAAAAATATTTTTTTTCCGCCGCCAAAAGTCACTTTCTTTTATAGTGTACATTAATACTATATATTTTTTCTTAAAAATTGCCACACCACTCTCTACGCCCCTTGTAATTTTACACACACACATATAAATTTGAACCATTCAATGGGATGATGAGAGGTGCTATGGCCAACCTGTGATGAAGTTATTCCCTTACAAGGGCCAAAATCTCAGAAAACCCCTTGAACTTTTATACAAACTAACCCTATGAATTAGCACAAGCCCAATTTTGACACTTGTTCCACTATTAACTCACACACGGTTGGATTAAAATGCACAAGACTTGAGTTCTAAGAGTGTTCAACACGAAGGCCATCGGATGATCTAAAGGTGTTTTCAACACTGATAGGTAGAAAGAAGAAGTTGTTGCTTCGGATTCTGCTTGCAGAAACTGGTGAAGAAAAGGGGCTGGGTTTTTTGCAGAACCCACCGGAAGCAAGGAAGAAGAGTACCAAAGTAGCCGCGTAATCGAATTGAAGAAGCTTTATCTTTCAGGTATTGGATTCCCTTAGTCTGTTCGAGTTTTGATTCTTCAAAACACTTGTTTCCTTTTTCCAATTTCGCTACTTTTACGTTTTTCCAATCAAGTGAGGGATTTTGGGATTGATTTGTGTGTTTTTTCCAATCATGGATGAAATTGTTCTTCTGTTTCTTCTTTTTTAACTTTCCCATTAGCTTCTCATGATATGATAGATTTCTAAGCATACCTTGCAAAGGGAGATGAAGAGATGGTCATGAAGACTGCATCCTCCAATACCAATGTCAGGCTTAGTCTATCCAAAGATCTCCCTAAGAGCCTTATGCTTTAACAAGTACCCCAGAATGGGTGAGAAGACCAGTGAAGTAACCACCCACCAGATGCAACTCAGTCCCAAGAACATCATCCACCCTCAATACTCCTTGAGAAAACCTTTAGCCATCACTCTAGGCACACTAGTAAAAACAACCCTCCTACCAGTGGAAACCAACATTTGATTGGCCTGGACGTTTAGGTTTTCAATATAAAAACTTGGGCAAAACTGCCCTTCCAACACACTCCATATCCTTCAACCTAAGCCCACAAAAGGTGACAACTGACAAAGACCATAACCCTCAATCTCAGCTCATGGTTCAAAACCCACAAGAGGGGGCATGATAAAAGCAGCAACAAGGCCCTAAAAATGCTACCCCCTTCAAAAGCAACTAACATGAAGTAAGGAAATGAAGATGGGTCCAATGGGCACTTGCTCAAACTAGAGTGCTGCATAGAACTTTGGTGTGATAAAAAAGAAGGGCTCCTAGAGAAACCTATAGTTCCCCATCTTCCTGGCTGCCCTGTAACATGAGTTTGCTAGGAGCTGGCTCAAGTCCCAGTCGACAAGCTTGAGCAGTAGAATAGGTGAGACCATATTTTCTATCTTTTCTTAGCCTTGGTTGTGGCTTGTAGATATGTTAGCAGTCCATGGGAAAGAGGTACAGGGAGGATTCATAGCAATAGAAGCAAAAGGATGTGATGCGGAGGTAAGGTTGACCAGGGGGCCGTTTAATTGTCATGAAGCTTGCAATAACTTAACCCCCAACATTGAAAGGCTCTTTTTTTCCCTTCCCAGCTAGGTTGGAGTGTCAGTGACCGACTGACCGCCATGGAGTTTAAGATCTTTGAGAGCATTGAAAATTGATGGGTCTTTCTCCTGTATTATTACATTTGGCTATATACATTTGTATATTGTGGTTCTTTGCATCTCTCTCTTTGTCATGCAAAGAGTTTTCTTTCCTTCTTCTTTTCTATAAGTTATAGGCTCTAGTTTGGGTTTTTTCTTCATATATATATATATATATTTTTTTTTTCTAGTTATGGGTTTTGAAGCGTCTTCTTTGTTTTTGGTATTGTTCGAAGCATTTGAGCTCTTCATACGAGTTTTGTTACTCTTTTTCATTAGGTTTCTTATCTTTTTTTCTTCAATCGCTGATCATGTTTTCGATCAGTATTTTCAGGAGATGATTCATATATTCCTAAATAAGACAATGGAGAATTCATTGCAAACCAATTCAAGCTTCCATAAATCAACTTCAAGAAGCTCTTCTTCAATGGAGAATTTGTTTAGGCCGTTTCTCCACTGGTGTTTGATAAAGGACTCAGCAACCCTACCTTTTCTTTTCCACTTGATGATTTTTACTTTTGGGGATTTTTTGCGAGTTAATGCTTTTGGTTTTTCTGAATCTCTGAACTTTCCTTTATTATTTGAAGTCTTTGATTATTTTATGAGTTTTGGGCATCTTCTTTGTTCTGTCTTCGGGTACAATGTTTATTTTTCATAGATGCTAGATTCATAAGATTAAATAAATATTTGGATTGATGAAATACTTACATAGTGTGTTCCTAATAATGTTGCAGGCTCATAACGATTCCTCTTCAAGAGGCATAGACTCCTCAAGCAAAACTGAATAAAATGGACCCATATTCTCATCTTCTGGAGAGAATCCGAGTCCCTCAACCCTCAATCCAACGGTTTGCAGTAATCTCCGTCTTTGAAAAGCTCAAATCCAATGGCCCTGAATCTGATGCCGTGAAAGGTGCCATTTCTCACTGTCTCCGCTCGAGCTCCTCTGCAGTCATCGACCAGTCTGTTCGAGAGCTCTGTTGCATTGCAAAAGAAGGGAAGATCAGGGTTTCTCATGCACTCTTGGAGCTGCAAGCAGCTCTTGAGGGCGGTGAGGATTCACGTTTCATCGATATTTTTGTGAAAGGAATCGGTTTTCTCTGTCAATTAGGGTTCCGGAATAATACTTTGTGGCAGTTCGAATCGGCCGAGGCTCATCCCTTTGTTAAGGTAGCAGCATTCTATCTAGGGTTTTGGGGTTTTGGATGAAATGTTGTGAAGTAGAGTCTGCATCATCTCACTAAGTGAAACTCATGGGGTCAAGCCTATGTATTGAAAATCCAAACCACTCAAAATGAAAGCCTACTTCCGCACCCACCTTAATTGAGTTGGTGGAGTCGCACAAAGCTTGGGTCTTTGTGTTCGAAACCCACCTCAGAATTTTATCCGTGCGCGTTTAGTGGGGCCCCACCCAGGGAATTAGTCTATTGGGTCAAAGACCTCACGGATGCCACGTCATTAAAAAAAAAAAATGCCCACTCTCGCCCTTCCTCCTCCTATGTATATGTCCAAAATTTGGCTTCTTATTGGAGTAGGTCCACAATAAGATTGTTGTTAGTCATAACAATCAATCTTACCTTGGGAAATTGAAAAAAAAAAGTAGTAGAGAAAATACTCAACTCTTATAAGAGCCAAATGTGGGACATTCCAATTCAGGGGAGAATGTTTATTTTTAGGATTTTGACCGTGGACGCACCTTAGGACTTGAGTTTTGCCCCACGGGTGTTTACATTTAGAAAAAACAATTTTGCTTGTATATTGTGCCATATGATATCATATTGCATGTTTGTAAAAAAAAGTTGAATGGCCCACAATGTTTGTGCGGACGAATATTTTAAATGTAACACCTGTGGGGGAAATTGGGCACTTGTATGGTTAGAATCCCATTATTTTTTTACTGTTTTGATTTTTTTACGGAATATATGGAATGCAAGTTTAGTCAAAGTAGGACACCTGGTAATATAGAAGTAAGTTTGGGTACACAAAAGATAGTAGAAAAAGAAAACTTTAGGTACCTTGGATCTATGGTGCAACAGGATGGAGGGATTGATACTGATGTAAGTCACAGGATTCAAGCCGGGTGGACCAAATGGAGGAGTGCTTCGGGGGTCTTGTGTGATCGGAAAGTCCCCCTCAAGGTTAAAGGAAAGTATTATAAGGTGGCGGTACGGCCAGCGTTGTTATATGGATCAGAGTGTTGGGCAGTAAAGCATAATCATGTCAAGAAGATGGAAGTTGCGGAGATGAGAATGCTAAGATGGATGTGCGGGATCACAAGGAGAGATAAGATTAGGAATGAGGAGATTAGGGGCATAGTAGGAATAGTACCGATTGGAGATAAAATGAGAGAAAATCGACTGAGATGGTTCGGCCATGTTAGAAGGCGTCCGACAGAGGCACCTGTTAAAAGGTGTGAAAGCATGGAGTTTGCCAAGAGTAGGAGAGGGAGAGGGAGACCCAAGAGAAGTTGGAAAGAAACTATTAAACATGATCTTGCCTACATGGATCTAACGGAGGACATGGCCCTAAACAGATTTGATTGGCGTCGTCAAATCCATATAGCCGACCCCACCTAGTGGGAAAAGGCTTGGTTTGGTTTGGTTTGGTTTGGTTTTGATTTTCAATAGGTGGCCCACCCCTACAAGGGAATTTCAGTATGGTTCTGACTTTTGGGTTGAGACAATACAAAACTCATTCGACCCAACAAGGATAGTAGGTCTAGATACGGACCTGTTCCTTTGTACCTGGATCCAAGCCTGCCCAAATAGGCTATGGGTGACCCAAGTAAGTGTGATTAAGGGTGGAGTTTGAGAGGGCCGGAGTCCGAGACCAGTTTGTTGGAAATGATTCCATTATGAACTAAATATTTGTCTTATCTGTTGGCCAAAAAATCACTTTGTGCAAAATTGCCAAAGGTTAGGTTTGACTTGAGTCTGGACCCTCCCAGGACCTTGCCTTGGCGGGACTGCAATGGGTGATGACCTTCATCTGTTCGCCAAAAAAAAGTCATTATCTCTGCAAATACTTTTAGTTAATTGTAACTATCCCCTAGTTAAAGCGATGCTACAGTGACATTAGTATTATAAATAGGGTCTATTCCTCTCATTAAGATAGACAACTTTCCCCAAATTTAATTATTTTTATTGGATATTTATTTAGTGTCTACTACATTAAGAAACTACATTAAGATGGATTTTGGGTGTTTCAAAATCATACTTTCTTGGACCATCATTTTGTAATTTGAAAAACGCATAATTCCTTTTTTTTTTTTTTGTTGTATTTGTTGGAGACATTTGCAATTTCTCTTTCATGGGGACCCCTATGCTAAGGTGAGTACCCTTTCTTGTGGGGGCCCACCTAGGGCCCTATGGGGATGGGATTACCTACCCCCCCCCCCCCCCCCCCCCCCCGGCTTCCATTTACTTATGTATGGCGAGGGAGGCTTGAATCATCATCCTAACTGCTTGATCAATGGACAAAACGAGTGCAAGCCGATCCAACGGTCCAATCCATTCGGACGGGTGCCAAACCCAAGATTGGTGACCATAAGAGGTTCCCTATTTTATGGTCCACTCAGATGGATCATAAGCAGGGCCCCACTAAGTGTTTTGGCACATGGTGCTCACCTTATTGTGATCACCGGTGCTCGGCGGAGGGAATTCCCTCTTTAATATGTTTCTGATACAGGGCCCACGGGATCAACCTGGCTCTGGTTGTTCTATATGATAGAACCTACCTATCAGGCTGAACCCTGCAATATATATGATTTTGTCTTTTCATTAGGTGATCCTTTCATTCCTTCAGGTATATATATATTTTTTTTACAAATTAAGGCTTTGTTTATGTTGCAGGTGCTTTCTACTCAACCTGAGGCTCAAGGCGAGCTTTTACACCAAACATTATTGTTTATTGTGCAGAATAAGACTATCGGATTCACCAGAACTTTAAAGTTCTTACAACCTTTCTTGACATTTTCTGTATTGAAAATCCCATATTCAGTTTCGTCATCTGCATTTGCAAGGCAGTTAATAACTTCACTAGCAACATTGTCTTGTTCTTTTCCATCTGAAGCAGTGCCCATAATTAAGGTCGCATTAGGATGCTTGAAATTTTTTCCACACAGGAATGTAGAGGTAAGCGAGCTTGGTTTGGAATCTCTCTCTCTCTCTCTCTCACACACACACACACACGCACACACACACACGTGCATGTGCATGTGCAACAACACATGTTCTTGCGGAAAGTGCGTGCCTCCGCAAGCTCACATGCTTGTTAAAGCATCCACTTGATAGGACAAGGATAAATTTGGAAACTGTTCCCTTCAAGTGCCACCATTCATTAACTTTGCTGGCTACATCGCTAGGCATGCTTTATTCATGAGGTGTTTATATTTAATGCATTATTCACTAATCACTATTCATCTCTTCACTTTGAAATATTTTACTGTCTCAATCACAAGCAACTGATTGTTATGTGGCATTTCATTGTGTTACATTTTTTGAGATATTGAGCATTAACTTCAATTCAATCTCTATTGCTTTCTTATATTTTTGCAAATTTGGCCAGGAGTTCAAACATCTTGTTTATTGTTTTGAACATTTGGTGGATGCGTTCGTGGTGATCTTTAAGCAGTTGGTTTCAACTGGATTGGTATTAATCCTATAACTTCATTCATATAACTATGTCTACCTTCATTATCATTGATGTTTGTCATAATGAGCTTGGATTCCGTTTGTTAGGTTGCTCTTTTGCAGATGTTCCTTACTGTTTTGCAGTTGGAGTTGTAAGTTGTAACGATTATGAAGAAAATCTAATAATATCGGTATCAAAAGGCATATGATTTGGTCCGTAAAATGATGCTGATGTATGGTACCAGATACTTTGACAAGAGCTGTGTTTTGCTATTTTGTCATGTCCGATATTTCATTTTCATTTGGAAACCCTGTTTCCTGTAGTATCCATGGGTTTGTCCCCATCGCATCCATGCTGTCTTTGTGCTTTATAGCCACCAATCAATTTTGTGATATCAGAAAAGGAGCTGCCCCATTCAAGATTGCCCGAGTAAAGGGTCACTCCTGACCAGTAGTCCAACTTAGCCAAAGAAGAAGAAGATCTCCCATGGTTTTCATTGACCGTAGACAAACCTGGCCCTTCTAACTCGAATAACATGACTTGCACGTCTAGGACAAATGAGCTGATTCACCAGTCTAAACATTTCATGTTCAGTTTAGAACCTAAGAAAAGCAAACCCCCTAACGCCTCTTAGTTCCTCTCCAGAGGAGCAAAACATTAAAAAAATGACCTTACCCACATGTAAATTAGGGCCAGACTTGGGACGTCTCTGGCCCAGTCCACCCAAGTTGCACCCCTTACTTTGGACACTGTCAGGACTCAGGTAGATTGCAACGAATAGAGAACTAGAGTTTCGCCACCACCTCCATCCCTTGTCATATCTTTTCATCCCTCAATACTTCAAAAATCTATCAAGGTTATTGAAGTCTGTGAACTTGCACTAGAATTTGATGTACCAAAATCCGATTTGATGAACCTCCCTTGTTGAATTTGCAAACTATGACCAGTTTGGAATTTTCGATTCCTGAATATGAAATAGTTGAACTGCAAACTAGGTGACTATAGTTTTTTCATTAGTATGATCAGTGGTGTGTATCCTGTGGAAGGTGCTCACTATTGTGACCAGGAGGTTGTGTGGCAGAGTTGTGTTACCAATAAAAAAAATGATGTGTATCCTGTACACCTACTAAGACGTTTAAAATTTCTTTGTACTTGATTTCTTTCTTTCTATGAATGGAAACGAAAGAAAGTACTTAGTGTTGCGATGCCGTTGGGCTTGATCATACTGATAATTTTGTTTTCCCCCCCTTTTTTTTTTTCTGTTTCTAGTGTTCAAGAAAGCTTTTTCGTTTTACAAATGAACTATCTTTATTTATTGTTTTAGTTTTTGTTCTGATCCAAATACTTTTATCTTTCCATGTTATCAGCCAGCAAATGAGCTTCAAGTGTGCAGTGTGGAGCTGTTGGACACTGTTTTTTCACTTTGTACTGATCTTCAAAACGGCTGTACCCGAAATGGACAAATTATTGAATTATCAAAGCGGTTATTGTTTGTCCAGAAAGAGCTTGGACTGCAATATATACCTGACTTCATATCAGTTGTAGCTTCCTTGTTTATCATTCTTATCCAAGCGGAGTTTGAACATGAACAGCTATCTATACTGAAACTATCATTATTCCTATTGAAATGGAAAAATGAAAACGGTGCGTTCTCCTTTTTTTTTTGGAAAATTTGTATCAACCTTTTTCTTTTGGTAAATTTTGAGTGCTTATGTTCCATGTGCAAGGAGATTGTTACTTGTACTTCCTTACACGTGCTTGAAGACTTTAATCATTAGCTTGTAGCCAGTGTCATAATCTTGATCTTGTGAATCTCAGGAAAGTTTCAATTCTAGGATGGTTTTCTTGGGATGTAAACTGGAAAATCTCATCAAAACCAAGCTAATTAAAAGTACAAATTTTGAGAGGTCTACAACTATCAATCAATTGCTTAATATAGAGGTTTTTTTGGTAAAATCGTGTGAAAATGTCATGAATTTGTTATCAGATTTTTATATTTTAAGGATATTTTGACATTTCTAGGACAATCACATTTATGTTGTTCCACAAGTTTCTTTTTAGATGTTGCGAAATACCCAGAACATCAAATTGGTACACTAGGCTCTTC
Source organism: Litsea cubeba (assembly GCA_012931725.1). Taxonomy (NCBI): domain Eukaryota; kingdom Viridiplantae; phylum Streptophyta; class Magnoliopsida; order Laurales; family Lauraceae; genus Litsea; species Litsea cubeba. The sequence continues at coordinate 88,803,761 of CM022947.1, forward strand.
AATGCTCTTTCTAGGTTGTGGCTAACTTTCTTACAATCTAAATGCTTATTTTGGTTTATTGTAAGCGGCTGCTGCTCTTGCTGGCATTTCTTAACATTTGGCATTTCTTAACATTTTCATCTTAGCAAAACTTATTTTTAAGGAGGGTTATTAAACAATTGTGTGTTGTTGCCATTCTGGTATTTTGTTTTTCTTTGATGGGATTATAATATTACATGTTTGACATTGTCATGTGATTGTGCTGCAGGGCAACAGATGCTTGATTTTCCATCCATTCTGTAAATGCACCATAATGTGATTTTTTAGTTTCTTGAGTATGCATATGCCTGTTGTCTTGATTTTAGAATATTTCTTTTGACATTATGTGCGTTGCTTCCTGCTATAGTGCTCAATGATAGATTTTACTGTCTATTGAATTTAGTATTTGTCCCTGACTTCTATTATGTGCAGTAGTTTCACATTGCTTGATAATGTGCTCAAAACAATTCTGTTATTTGTGTCTGCAGAGTTTGTAATTGGAAGAGCCTCATGTTCCTTCAACGAAGAACTCGTATTTGTTTTTCCTATTATCAACCTTCTTGCATCTCCATGTAAGTCTGTTAAAGCTGCTGCAATTGATTTCCTTTCATTGTTGGAAAGGCTCTTTGCAACTATATCAGCTGCACCAAAGAAAGTAACAACTATCCCTGTGGGGTTTTCATCTACAAGCAGGCCCGAATATATTATTTTTCGCCTTATACATCATCTCTGGTCCCAGGTTTTATTTTGATCCATTGTTTTAGCCACATATGTTAGTTTGTTGATTAATCTGAATATTTGTGTCCACTAGTTACCTGTTCTGATTTTCTACCTCTGATTGGATTTTTTATTATTTATGCTTCATGAATTGTCTTAGAAATGATACTGCAAATGATAGATTTATGCCTTGAGGCTTAAGCTTGTTTTTTTTTTCCTGATAATTACATACTGGGCTCGGAAGATGAGTATCTTGGTTTTCTCAGGACCTGGAACTCGTGTTTTAACAACTTCCAGGATTTGAAGATTTCCTGAACACCCCACCCCACCCCACCCCCACCACGACCACCACCCCACTCTGGATATTTGTAGACTTGAGGAGTTTCTCAGGTGGAAACTGAATAACCTAGTTTTATTGTTTTATATGTTCTTTTTCTTAATTAGATTTCCGATATTTTTCCAAGTTCGTTAGTTTTTCATGCTGTGGTAATACACAAGCAAGATGCAAATTTTCTGCAACTTGTCTTGCTTGGGGCTTGCCTTTATTTATTTATTTATTTTGGTACTGGTAAGAATGGGATTCCACAATAACCATATTTTGAGTCTACCTTTTATGTATTATGAGATTGGCTTCATTTTGTTATCTTCATGGTGATTTTGCTGCTAGTCATTACTTTGTGCTGTAATGGACAGTTGCTTCTGCATTTGTGAACTGAGTGGGGATATCTTCATTCTTCACAATCCATCTATAATCCTCTCTTCATATCCTGCCCCATGTGGCCATTATGCCTAGTCTTGGGGTGCATTTGTGCTACTAAAGGAATCTGCGGTAGAGAGGAACATTATTCTGATTTTCCATGCAGCCTCTTGTATGATCATTTGTTGTGACACATTTCCTCACAGAAAAGGAAAAAAAAATGAACTGGTTTTCTTTGGTAGAGAAGATTTCGATTTTCTATGTAAAAGGTAGGGACACAGAATTCCTCTCTATCACAGAAATGGAAATCCTCAAAGCAGAATCCTCTTGCTGCATGAACGCATCCTTACCTTTTGCTTCTTCCTTATTCCTTGAAAGGAGGTGAGGATGTCCGTATCTAAGTGGCTATGAAACTCTTTGTTATGTTAAATACGGACCTGTTCTTTCTCTTCTTTTTTTTTTTGAGAAAAAAGAACACCAATCCTGTTTTTAATCCTCTATTTTTTATGTGTTATTATTCAGGATCATTCTTCTTTATCCAATTTGTACTTTTTGAAGTTCGCTTGCACTGGTAAACCTGAGAGCGTAGGGATGTTTGGAGAGACAAAATCTTGGATATCAGAACTTAGAGAATTCTCTCTCGTGACTGCTGTGAGACGGAAGTCTCCACCAAACTTGCAATCTCTTGAAAATTTGTTCACAGGTGTAGTGTGTTGCCAAGCATATTTAAGTTGAACAATCCTGTAATTTTAGAAGAATGTTCTTTTTTTTTTTTTTATAACCATAATCTTAGAAGAACTTAGAATGCATTAACTAGGATTGTCTTAAATTCTTCCGATGTTGCTTTTAGGTTATCATCACAAATTGCTTTTCCTTCTCGTAGGAATGCCTTTATTGCTCTGCGCTTTAGTTGCTACTTTAGTCATGCATCCTACAATGGGTAGGTCTGCTGTGGATTCTTTGGCTGCTCTTGGTATAATGGATGCTAAAGTTGGTGTCCCTCTGTTACTATCCATTCTCTTCTATAACAAAGTATCCTGCAGTGGTGGTTGTAAATCTCCTGTCCTATTGGTAAGTTGTTACTTGTTCAGCACTAATGGTCATTTGCTTAATTATACAGGGTTTGGGTGAATTATTTCTTTTGGCTTCCAGAACTGTTTATTGGTTACTTTCATTTTGTTGACTTGTGTTTGCAGCCGAAACTCTTAGGAATGCTGCCATCACTGGCCTCACATTCTGTAATGGTACCACTTATTGTTCAGACTATTTTGCCGATGCTCCACAAGGATACAAGACAGTAATCCATCTTTCTAATTTTGTATTTACGTTTATATGTCCATATTTTGTAGTGAAGATGGTTTTCACAATGCCATGGATGAACTGTACGAGTACACAACTTTTGACTTTTTTTGTGCCATCTTCTCCTAGAAACTATTCTTGAGATTTTGTAATTGGGAATAGTATGGCGGATGCTTTAGCAAAGCGGGGAGTAGATAGAGTGATGCCATACTTTTCTTTCGCGTAGGGGTTTTATCATTGGGTTTATAGCTCTTTGATGCAGAAACTCTTATACCCTTGTTGTTTGGATATTCTGGTGTGGTGTTGCTTTCTTGTATCTTGCTTCTTTTTTATTAATAATATTTACCCCTAACTGATAAACAATAATGCAAGTACTTTCTTGGATTGTGGACCATTGGAAATGACTCACTTCTTAAAGTGCTACACTGCTGAAGCTTGGGCCCCCTACTGTTATGGTTGGCCCACTGGGCTTACTGGGTATTGGTAGGTTGGTCCAGAATGGGCCCACTGAGCCTCTGGATGGACTTTACAAAGGGTCCAAACAGAATTTTTTTGCAATGCCTTGTTTGGGCCTCACGAGAAATATGTGAGATTTACCACTTACCAAGACTTACCAGGGAACTTGATGATGGTTTAATACTTACCAGGTAAACTTGAAGACCTGGAGGAGTATGCAATCTTTTTGTTTTTCCTTAACTTTTTCTTTTTTAAGTTTTTCTATGAACTTATGTATTGTCAAATGAAAAAACTGAGAATTACACATTTTAAGGGATAACTCCAACAGGTCTATACAACTGAAACTGATACCAGATGTTGCTAAGTTGTGTTTGCTAAATGGATTGAGACATTTTTACAACAGTCACCTACCCTCACTACGACTTTATGGAAAGAGATGTCAGAGATCCAGCGACTGTTTTTTCTCAAAACGTTATCAATAAAGAACCTAAACTTTCCTCAAATCTCAGCTTTTCCATAAATCTAATCATCAGCCTTTGATTTTGGGTAACTGAATGAATTTACTACCTAAGAATTAAATTCTCTTAAATTCCCGCTTTCACAGAGTTCCCATTCTGTAATAAGGCCATGACTCATTCAATTCTGGTCTAATTGCATTTTGCACAGACTTGATTTTGTCGGAAGGGGAAATCATCAAGCTGTCTTGTGGGTCTTTACATGCTTCAAATGCTATTTAACACCATGGAAATGATAAGAACCTTCAATGATGTAAACCAGGCTGCATTTATAACTATCACCCTTCATATTTTGAGAACACATTTCTTTCAGATTGGTGCAAAGAACATGGGAAATTGCTGAAGCAATATGTGTATATGCAGTAGAAATTAGTCAAAGATAATTGTTCTTTTACTGAATTGTGGTGTTTCTGGACAGTAATGGGGCTCTAACAAGTAATTTAAGCATCATGCGTTGTAGGTTTTGCTTTGTAGTTCTCATTGTATTTTACTGATCACCATCGTGTTCTTTTTTCCTGAACTGGTAAATGCATGTGATTTCATTGATTTTTTGTTGACCATGTTTCAGATTATTATATGCTACAGCTGTTAGGTTACTCTGTAAGACATGGGAAGTCACTGATCGTGTCTTTGGGAATTTACAAGTAAGACCTTGTTTCTTCTTTATTGCCCCATAAGTTAGAGGTTGTTTTACTATTTTTGTTGCCAATTAGAGATCATACTCATTTGGTTAGCAGTATGAGTTTGACGGTCCTCTGTCTGCATAGTTTTATATATATATATATATTTTCCTGGACGAGCTTAGCTGTTGTTACTATTCAAAAAAAAAAAAAAAAAAAAAAGAAAAGGAAAGAAAAAAGAAAAAAAAGAAGAGCTTGTTTGTTCTAGTGTTTTTGCTAATACTATGAAAGATGTATTTTTGGAGCTTTTTGATATGGTTTGTCCTAATGGTGTTTTTTTTCCTCCATAGGGAATTTTGCAACCTGCAGCATTTTCTGAATTTGCCTCTGAAAGAAATACTTGCATAAGCATGGCTGCTTCTTTACGCGATGTTTGCAAAGGAAATCCTGACAGGGGTGTGGACCTTATATTGTCTGTGTCGGTAGGGATAGTCCGAAAATCGACTTTTTTGTTCTAATCTTGTGCTTCTGTTATTTGTAGCATTACCTTTCTTTTATTCAATCCTTATTTTTTTTTTCTTTTCTTTTTGGATTACACAGGCATGCATTGAGAGCCGAGATCCCATTGTACAGGCTCTTGGTTTCGAAGGCCTTGGCCATCTCTGTGAAGCTGATGTAGTTGGTAAATGTTTTTGTTTTCTAAGCCTTTTTAACATCTAAAATGTGTAGTTTCTTCTGTCTAGGAACTGGTGTTAAAAAACTTCTGACAGTAGAACATTACTGAACAGCAAAGCATTAAAAGGGTAGAAAGATAATGCTGCTATTTTATCTCATATATTAGACATCTTTACTGGAATAGGTTATGAATCCATTAACAGTCTACTTGGACAAACATCAGCTGGAATTGATCACCAAATTGTGAAATCAACCTAAGTGAGAAGTAAAAGATGAGAGAGTGGCAACAGGTGCAGAGAAGGATGGATGTTAGATCTCAGTTTGTGAAGTGGGAGGATTCAGTCTTCGTTTTTGTTGAAAATATGGCGGAAAACACCTTGGTGGAGTGGTTGCGATCTTCTTTCCCTTTGTTTGGCAAGGTGGTTGATGCGTTCATTCTTCAGTTTGGCAGAAAAGGTCAAGGTAGATGTTTTGGGTTTGTGAGGTTTCGAGAGAGGAGGTTGCCTTGAAAGCTGTTGTAGCCATGAATGAGGGCAGTCTTCTTGGTGGGAGTTTCAGTGGCTAAAACTTAAAATCACTTCTTTTGGCTGGGCAAGAAGACGAGTACCATTTTAGAAGAAATGGTTGTAGGTCCAGACCCTGAGAAGCTTCATTCTTCTCCCCTCTTGTCTCGGGAGTTTTGAATTTCCCTGTAGGTGTGAATAGGCTTTCATTTGCTGAAATGGTTATGAAGGGCAGGGTTCCCGATTGTTAGTTTGTTTCAATGATTAGGGACATTATCAAAGGATACAGAATGGCTTCCTAACAACATTTTGGTACAGCTCGCGGGGAAGGAGCCATACCTTTGATTGAAGGGATTCGTGCATGGATCAAAATCACAGTATCAGTCACCATCACAGTCGACCCCAAAAACTGATACCAAGGATTTGTGTGCAAGTACAACTGTACAGCTAGCAACTCAAAGCCTCATCAATGTGGTTAAGACACAAGGTCCAAGCCTTGTGCCAAGCCCCGTTGGAACCTGAGGCACAGGATGCAAACCTTGATAGGGGGCACACTCGACGAAACCAAGGATAAGCATTTGTATTTTTTTTAGCTTCTTTCATTATGACAGACCATTATTAACTAATAAAATTATTTGACCCAATTTATACTGTACATCATCCATCTATTAGCTTATTTAAAATTGAAATAGAATACAACAAAATGCGAAGAAGAAAGGAACCATACTACCAACTACCATTCTGATATTTATACCATAGTCATAACTCGTTAAATAAAACATCTAAATACTTTAGGAATGTAAAATCTCAAGAGTGTTTATAAAATGTTACAATGTTTCATGTCTACATATGAAAATAAATTGTATAGTATCTCCTCCTCCATTGTTATAACATTTTGAGCTCTCCCATTCCTCAACATATTTTCCCTCATCATCAGTTTTGCCTATCCTCTGATAGTTCAGGCTTGTTTAGCCTTTAGAAGTCTTGTACAATTGATTGTTCGAAAAAACTGAGGGAATGCAGTATGAGGAGACAAGGCATGTTAGAGTCGATTGCCGTTTTATTAGAGAGAACATTGCAAAGAAAGAAATATGTTGGCGTATGCTGGTACAGATGATCAGATTGTAGATTTCCTTACGAAGATGGTGACTAATGGAAATTGGATGATGTCTTGTCCAAGTTGGCATAGTAAATATATATGCACCAGCTTGAGGGGGAGTGTTGTGAGATAACTTTGACTATTCTATAATTTCAGAAAAGTTAGCCACTGGTTTGTAATTATGCACCATCTCGAGGAGTATTGTGAGGTAAATTGTACTTTTCTGTAATTTCTGAAAAGTGAGGGACTGCTCTAATTATGTTTAACTGCAGGGTTTTTTTTTTCTTTATAAAATTAAAAAATCTAAGTAATATATATACTTTGTCATAGTCGTCCAACCCTGATTTGGACGACTGCATGGTTCTTTCCTTTTGACTTATTTTATCCTTCTCTTCTTAATTTCCTTCAATTTTCCCAGACCTTTTGTTGTTAAAACCTAATTTTCTTTGAATACAAAATCGCACTTCTTTTCAGATAAGTGTTATGCTTCTTTGCAGAACCCATCCAACGATATCTGGCTGGATGTTGATTTATAAGGGAAAAGGCAATGAATAGGATCTATGCAATGCAATTTTTAATAATCATCTTCTTTCCATAACAAACATTCACTGTACCAAACTTATTGTTTCCACTTGCAAGCTTGCTTCATCCAAACATCACTTTATGAGCCTGTTGGCATGCTAATTTTTATCAAGCCTCATGCAGTTTATATTTTTGTTGGCAGATTTTTATACTGCTTGGGATGTGATTGCAGACCATGTGTTGGATTATTCTACACAGCCCACTGTTGCACATGGGTAAGAGCCTATCGAGTTGACTTTTTCTTTGTCCTTGAATCTTCAGGAATCTCGTGTGAAAATTTCGTTCTTCATTTGATCATGATATATATATATATTTATAACATGATATATATATATATATATATTTATAACATTTGATCATGATATATTATTGTGTTGCAATGGGTTGCGGTTGGTTTAGTTATTGTTACAGATGCCTATCTTGCTAGAATGCCTATCTTGCTAGAATGGCTTTTACCTTTGCTTCTTGAGTTTCTATTCTTGTAAACCCTAGCATGCACACACTAATAGCAGAATTTTATTTTAAATTTATCCTTCTCTTCAAGTTCGTCATATTAGAGTCAGGGTTCTAGCCTCTCATGACCTTCTAAATCTTTATATATTTGAAGCCTGTCATTTCACTTCATTGGCAAAGGAGGTCATTCATATCTAGTAGTTTTAAGTTTTTTGGTGGCCCTTGCCTGGATTGAAAGTGGGGGAGTTTTTCCTTCTAGAGAAGGTGGAATTCTAGCGAGGGCCAATGGTTCATCTTGTTCTCTTTTGCTGTTTTGTTGCTGGGGCCAATCGTTCTGTTGACTATGGGCCTGATTTTTGGCCTCTTTTTGCAGACATTAGGTCTATGATATGATGCACTTTTTCTCCTATTTGAGGAGAAATTGGTAGAAAGTGATGCTTTTCTTTCCCCTCCCTAATTTCTAATGCATGAAAACACCAACAAGGAGGAAAATGAGTTTTTCCTTCCATATGTGCCTGCAATGTTTTTAATTTCTGGTTGCATTTCCTCTCATTCTTGTGCTAGAATTCAAATATGGATAAGGTACAATTTTAAGTAGCTGAATCTACTTCTTTCCAAATTTGATTGTTCAATAATCCTTGGTGTCTTTCTGTGCAGCTTATGTATTCTCTTAAGATGGGGAGCATTGGATGCAGAAGCATATCCTGATGTTTCAAAGAGGGTTGTACAAATTTTATGGGAAATTGGAAACTTTAGACACACTGGAGAGAAATGGATAAATGCAAGGACAACTGCCTTTGCGTCCTTGATCCATTATGAGGTAGGCTTGTTGCTCTTTCCTGTTTTATAGGTATCGGTCACTATTGCATTACATTCACTTGACTTGAGTGCATCTTGGTTCAAGCAACGTCGTTATTTACTTGTGTTTTGTATTTTTTCTGCAGGTTGAACTTGTCAGAGAAAGCATTCCCAATTTCAATAAGAGGAATATGGAGTTGCTTTGCTCAGAAGACAATCTCAAAGTACTCAGATCCATCGAGAGTTTGGAAGCCAAGATTTTGACTTATGAGCACATGTTAAGTATACATTTTTCTTTTATGTTATTCTGAACTCTGAAGGCAATATTCGAAGTGCCAATACTTAAGACCTTTTCAATTGGCCTCAGAACTAGGCGCAGACTGTTAAAGGAGAGAAGAGTCACTGCAAACAAGGTCGAGAAATTATTGGACGTCTTTCCTCAGGTCATGTTTTCTTCAGGTATCAAGAAACATTGTTGGAGTCCTCAGTACTAATAATTGCCCATGGACATGAGAAACTGATGCGTCCGGTTTTTCAATTTATCAGCTAGATAGCATCGTTATATTGATGAAACATGCTTCCCTGATTTATCAGTTACAATCAAATTAGATAGATTGAAACTTGTCTACTTCATAGAACTAGTATATTGAAACTATGACTCGTGGGGTTAAGGTTTAGATGATGATGATTGTGAATTTCTACAGGTTCATTGTTTAGATAGAGACGTATCCACGAAATTTATAACAACAAACCATGTGAATAGGATTCATGTTCTTTCCTAATAGCTGCATTGATGTGTCTGACATGCGGTGTGGGGCGTGGTGTGTGCAGGCAAAGACAATGTTGCTAGAGAGTTACCTGGTGCATCTCTATTATCCCTTGCCTTTAATCCTAAAGACACGCGGGGCCAACGCTCATCAAAGGCAAGTTTCTAACTTGACATTTCTGAATATGATAAGATACCTTGTTTAATTTGTTTGTCAAGATTACAGGATCTTGCAGGACATCTTTTGTAATGAATTTAGGTAGATGCAATTGAATCTAGGATGTTGCTCATTGTCTTTAGGAATTTGTGAAATTACATGCCGCATATGAATGTGCTCTAAAGGAAATAGCTGAATCTCTACAACTTTCAAGAAATATTCTGGTTGCACTGTTTTCCCTGCAATCGTGGAAACCTTTCATGCAGCGTTGGATGAAGGCTTCCATTTTGTCTATTGATGCTAAAATAACACCAAATGAGTCAGATAAAGCTTCAAAGGCATCTGATGATATTCTCAAGGTAATTTCCTCCTATTTGTAAGATGAATATAGATTTTTCCTCGTTTTTCCTTTTTTATTTACAAGGGACTTGGAATCATGCACCCACACACACTTCCACATGTTCCTATCCAGCTGAACTACAGCCACAACAGATAATGTATCTTCTACTTGTGTATCTATTCATCTATTATTGCTGAAGGTTCTGATTGTTTAATTTTCCTAAAACACATCTTGGCTACTAAGAACTAGATATATAACAGCTTTATATTCTCCATTGACTCAGAACATTGAGTTGATTTTGAGGTTCTTGGTTTTCCTGAACCTTATTTTTAATGTAATCTGTGATGCTGCATAAGATTGATGTGACATGCATGTGGCATAAATTCTCTTTGTTTCATCGCATTGAGAGTACTGAGTTCTGCCTCGCTTTTTTGCTTAGTTCTCCTAAAAAGTATACTTGGCTGTAGCTTTTAAGCATATTTTCCCATGTTAAATCATCAATTGATTACTTTTGCCTGATTATCTCTTATATACCTTCACGTAGACTATATGTCGCATTGCAGAGGAATCAATACCTCGATCTGCCGAAAATATAGCACTAGCCATTGGTGCACTGTGTGGGGTAAGAATCTCCAGTTTTTTGTTTTAATATTTCTGTATCCTTTTTTTTTTTTAATTTTATTTTAACACAAATGTCATGTTCATGACCTTAACCTGTTGACCAGATATTCTATGAGGATTAAATGCTCTTTTCCTTTAATGACAGAATATATTCAGAAGACTGCATGTGTGGAAGAGTTGTTAAGTCAATGTCTATGAAGAGTACTGTATGCATCACATCTTTTTAGATAGTTGTTTTCAAGTGTTCCTTGGATATTGGTTAGATGCGTTTATGATTGTAATCCCCTAGTTTGTCAATGAACATGTGGACATATCTTAGCCATTGGTTATGAATAGCAGTACTATAGTAGTATTAGTGTTACTGTCATTCATCTGTAACAAAGAGAAACTCTGAAGAAGCATTCAAGCAATAAAATCTCCCATTCTCTAGGTTTTCTTTCTACTTAATGTGTGAATGTGCAAACGCGTGTGGTTTCATTTTCTGTCTAAAGGTTAGATTTCCATTGCAAAGGCTGATTTCACTAGGTCATGGGGTGTAGTCGAGTGTCGCACTGGCTGGAATCAAGTGGATTTGCTGGGTCTGTGAGCTGTGACACATTTCTTTAGGAGGAGGCAATCAAATGTTATTCATTTTGTGTTTATCAAATTAAAATATCAGCTAGCAGATTTACTAACCAATATGATATGTAGAAGTTGATTTCAAGAAATACTAAGCGAGCAAGATAAACATCTGATCTATCCTTCACTTGTGGCTAAGTATAGGAAGTAGTTAGATGTTATTTATATTCATCTAAAGGGGTTAAGATGTAACTTTTCTCTTTCTTGTGGAGTTTCTTGTAATTTGATACTTTTCACTTAAGTTATATTGTGATCTGGTCATCTCAAACCCTATACAGTGGCAAAGTCTCTCTCTCTCTCTCTCTCTCTCTCTCTCTCTCTCTCTCTCTCTCTCTCTCTCTCTCTCTCCATTCTCATTTGTTCTTTCTTCCATGTGTCAAGTGGATGTTCCATCTCCATTATCACTGATCGCACTTTATATGATGCTCATTGACAAAAAAAGAAGAATATTATAATGATAAAAAATGATCAGCAATAAAAAAAATAAATCCAATCAACTCTTAAAAGATTCTCTCTTAAGATATGATACATATGGTACTCCTCTTGGACACTAGCTTTGATGCCTTCCACAGGTATGTGATGCCCATTTCTGACGTCTAAATCTATCAGTCATATTTTTTCTTACAAAGGTTTTAGTGCATTGATTAGTGCACACTGATGTATTGGTTTGGGTGTCTATGGTGTGTACTGATATTTTAACCCTGGGAATCATACATTTTTAATAGCTTGACGGTACTGTTTTCCATACTTATGTCAACTTGTGATCCCATTTCTGTGGCAAGATTTTGAGTCCATCTTTGTATCTATTTGTTTTATGCATCTCCTGTCATTCGCAGGCTCTTCCCCCATCAGCTCATGCAGTGACATCAACTGCATCCAAGTTTCTGCTGAAATGGTTATTTCAGTATGAACACGAGCACAGACAATGGTCGGCTGCTATCTCTTTGGGAGTGGTTTCAAGTTGTTTACATGCAACAGAGTCACAGCTGAAATTCCAAATCATTACTGGGCTTCTTGAGGTACGTGTGTACTGGTTCATAGAATCATACATACATATTCAGATGCATATGTACTCTGTGGATGCACACACCAGAGAGAATGCTGTTGGTATATATTGTAACTGTATAACCTGTGTGCAATTTTAATCCTTGTTGTCCAGTTTTGTTTTCTTTGTTGATATTTAGTATCTTCATAAGCTTTAGTCTGTCTGGATGAAAGAAAGTAGATCTCACTGGCACAGGATTTTGCTCCATCAGCAGACATTTTTGTTGCTTCCTAAAATGCAATATGCAGAGCCAAATTGTAAATTTTGAATTTCCTCTTTTTGTTAAGTGGCTTGAAAGACTGACTGTCCACTTAAAAGTTTAATAAATTACATGATGACTAAGCAAGTTAAGGACCCGTTTGTAACTGTGGGATTGGGGACTGGGGAAGATTTTCACTCTAGAGACCCTGGATCCTGGTATGGTGGATTTCATGCTGCTACAGAACTGCTTTTTTTACAGGCAGTGAGAATAATTCAGGTCCCTAGAATGATACAAACCATGTAAATTAGTTGCTAACTTGCTATCTTTTTGTTGCTATCAATGTTATCAATGATATAGGGTGTGAGAGAGATACTTGAAACAAATCTCTTGGATGTCTCCAATTCCAGAGTCAGTGCTATGGATAGAGTTCAAAAACCCAAATGGAAGGTGAGGAACATGTGGGACACAGAAGAACTGGCTGCCCCTACTTGCAAGATATTCTCATTTGCTCACCTTCGAGACAACCTAAGCAGATAAAATTTTCAACAAGTGTTGCCCTGTGAGCTTAAAGTACATCTACAATTTTTATTTCCTTTCTGTTAACCTAATTAAGTCAGAGGCACCTCTTTATTGTTTCTCTGTTTCTCTAAATTGGTGACTTCATTTGCCTACCGGAAAGGGAAAAGAAATGCATTGCTTAGTTCATTCTCACATCTTTAAATTTCTCCACTTCATTTCATCCCAAAAGACGCTCCTACTGTCCTTTCCCACGATTCTTTTATGCTCTCTCTCAGTTAGCATTATAATTGTCATGAATACTGGTGCATGCTTTTAGGTTTCCTCTAATAGCAAAAGCACTCTGGTCAAAGGAGCATGTGGGTTAGGCATGGGTTTTGCTTGTCAAGATCTTCTTACCAAAGGTGTAGTTGGCGATTCTGACATGGAAGAAGGAACCACTGGCTTTACGGAAGTCACTTTACTTGGGAATATTGTTAAAGCCTTCTCCACAATGATATCCCAGCTGTGTCCATCTTCATTTCTTTCCATGCAAAGCCTTTGTGAAAAACTCTCCTTCTGTACAGGGTTTCAGGAAACTGTGGATTTGTCGGGTGACAACGTAGACAAGAAGGAAGAAGACATATGGGGTGTTGCAGCCCTTGTACTTGGTCTAGCCCATTCTGTTACAGCAATATACAGAGCTGGAGCTCATGATGCTGTTCTCATGATAAAAGAAATTCTGTTATCTTGGATTCCACATGTTAATTCATTTGTTCATAATCGTAGTGTTTGCAATGAGAGACCTGAAATAGCATTATCAGTGGGTTCCTGTCTCGCACTACCCATCGTAGTTGCTTTTTGTCAGAGAGCAGAACTCATGGGCAATGAAGTAGACAATCTAGTTAATGGGTACAAATCACTTATCTCTGAACTAGTCAAATTAAAGAAATCTGGAATTTTACACCAGAGTTTGCTCATGGCATCCTGCATAGGATCTGGAAACCTACTCTCATGCATTTTGAATGAAGGGGTACACCCTGTGAAAGCTGATGATATTAAGGGCTTGTTAGAATTGATGAGAAATACTTACTGCCAACCATATCCTCCTACTGTAAACTTGGGTGGCATGCTTGGTATTGTTAATTCATTGGGTGCTGGTGTGGGGACTCTCAGTCATACTTACAATCAATCCTCCTCTCTGCAGATGGATTGCTCACCGAAGGTACCTCCAATGCTTTCATATGTTTCTTTTTTCCCATATTACTATGTATGTATCTGATTGTATTCTGGCTTCTCAGGAATCTTGTTATATCAGAGGGCCTATACTTTCAAGCGCTGTTTGCGAGCCACTCTGTACATCATTGATCCAAGAAATGTTTGTAATTGCTCAGGATTCTAAGAATCAGCAAATACAAAAATATGCAGCATGGGCGGTTTCATTCCTTAGGCATCGATGGTGGTCCAAGGATTTTCAATCTGTGGGTGTTTCTAAAAGTAATCCTGAGGAGCCCAATTCAGTTTCTCAAAACATTTCAGAGGACAGTACAGCCTGGAAACTTTGTATATGGCTAATGGATCTAAACTACCTTGAGGTTAGATATTATTCTAATAAATTTTAATCTTACTTCTAACTTGGAATATTTCTATTAATTTGTGTCTCAAGTGTTTTCTTTTATGCAAAGAGAGTGATGCCTGTTAAGGAATAGCTAATGGCTTATTTGTAATTTTCTTGTAATTATAAACTCTTTTGTATGGAAAGCTTTGGTGAGAAGGGTTTTTTTTTTTTTTTTTAATCTCTGAATATAGTGAATATATATAAAGAAAGTGTTAGGGCTGGTCATATTAGGGTTGGATGAGTAGTCCTCATGGTTGTCTCTAAGGAGATAACCCATCTCCCATGAGCCTCCTCTTTCCAATAGTTTGACTGCCATTTTGCTGGTTGTGCCTAATTCCTTCTCAATTTTTAATTATATTCATCAGTACTGAGACCTCATTTGTTAGTGAAAGCTTCACCTCCTCCCACTTGATGAGACTCAACTTTTTCTGGTTCCCCTGCTATTTGAAAATACATCATTTCAGATCTTTTCTAGCCTATTTGCCACCACAAATGGAATTCGAAGATACGATGGTAAATGGGAAGGTTATAAAGAGTACCCATTATTGGGCTACTCTACCACCAACAGGTACATTTTGTTTTTAACGAACTGTTTCCTTCTTTTCCAAAGTTCCAAAAATAATATTCCAAATCGAAGTGGATCTAGAGTTAGCAAATAAGGTGGAGTACAATATACTTAAACACCTAGGTAGCTTGCAATAATATAGTTTGCACATTTATGAATGCATTTACAGTTAGAGTTGCTAGTGAAACTAGTTATTTTTTTTTCCTTTTCTGAGTTTTCACTAAAAACTTGGTGTTGTAGTAGCGTAGTTAAATTTGGTTGTCTGGTAACTTACTCAGCAAAGTTATCTTTTTCAATATTATTTTCCTATTATGAAACATGGTGACATTCCAATGCTCACCTAGTAACTGCCGAGAATATTTTCATCTCATTATTTATGGAATTTCAGATGAAAACAGTCACACATGTAAACACAGTTGCAGCTGTTTTAAGGTGCCTCTCCCATGCTCCTAGAATACCTTCCTTGGATTGGGGAGCTATTATAAGGCGTTGTATGAAGTATGAGGACCAGATTTCCAACAAGTTGAATACAGATGTCACTATCCAAAAAGGAATGCTGAGAGAGGAATGTATTCGCTTCTCCTTGGCACATGCAAATCAAGTCACTCCCCTCCTCCTTTTCCTGGATGAGCTATCTGACCTTTCCAGGTTCAGGATGCTGGAGCTGAAGTTACAGTCTTGTCTACTCTCTCATTTTGCGGACCTGATAAAGATTTTCTCAGGATCCAGGGTGGAGAAACTGTTCAGCGATATGATTGACCACTTTTTCACTTCAGCTTCTTCTTTCCAGTCTTATAATCCAGAGCAGAAAAGTGTACTGCGGATTTCATTCTGGAAGGGTCTTTGTCAGTCTCTGGACGAAGCTTCTACTGAGTTTACAGAATACATGGCAAACATGGAGAAGTGTATGGAGGAGTTGTTCCTCGTGCTCCCTGCATCTTTTTATGTTGATGATCAAGGAGTAGAGCAGGCAATTTCTAAAAATGAGTGGTGTGAGGTTGTAAGGTGCCTTGGAAAGGCTCATAAGGATTGGTTGATGGATTTTCTGCAGGTACACCTCAATGTTTTCTCAAGCAGATGCTTCATATTGTTTTGAATTTCAATCAGTTTAAATGGATAACTTTGCTACTACATTGCCTGTACATGCCCTGATGGAACTGAAGATAAGTCTCACTTGTATGTCTATGTAACATCAGTACCAGCACACTTTTGTGTGCATGAATGCATGAGATGGAACAAAATGAGGAAGAGAACGGTTCTTCTGCCTATCATGTGATCTTACCTTTCAGTTCATGATTGTAACTGTGTTATATTTTGTGCAGCTTCCTGAGATGGGTTCGGTAGGAAGGAGTCATCTTATCGAGTCAATAAAAAGGATTGCTGCAAGAGCCAGGCTTGTTATGATAGGTTGCCTTCCAGTGACCGAGCTGGGAAAGACAGAACATTACATATTGAATGCAGAATCAGAAGGTTGGATTTCTAAGAAAAGCAAGGACCGCAGCATGAAACTGTCAAGTGCCACTCGTGTGCTCATGATATGTACCCATCTTTGTGGGCGTAGTGCATATTTATGGGATTCTAACTGCTAGTATATAATATATGGGTTGGGCTGTCCTAAGAGACAACGGTGAGAGAACTTTTTGGGGCCCACCTGAGCCATGCCAATCATGGGGAGGTGGGGGATGGAAAGATCTCAATGAGTCCTAGTGGTTTGTAAAATATCAACCCCGGTAGTTCATCTTGACTCCTTCATCCACGGGCCTCAAGTTTAATGTTTTTAGAAGGAATCATTTTTTTAAGATTTCAATCCAATGGCGAGAAAGAGTTGGTGTGTCAAATTTGGTCTCGTTGCCAAATCATGCCAAATTTGATTGATGGTCCTTAAGTTTTAACTGTTTTATAAGACATGTTCTGTTCGATTTCAATCCAACGATCAATCCCATTTGGATGGGTGTAACCATTTAGTGTCATGCGAGAGTTTGGATGGATCATAGTGGGCCCCACATGAATGTCTGCTTGGTAGGTGTTGTGTGAGACATATGCACAAGATCTTTTCTCTTTATATAATAATCCACAAGTGTTTATTTTTTGAAGAATAACTGTTGAATGTAATTAAAAAAAAATTACACAACAAAAATCAAAGATCCACGGGTCAGACTGATAATATCATATTATCAATTTTATTGCCAATAATATCTAAGTTTAGTAATATGAGTACTTTTCTTTTTTTAGCAGACTGATACACTACTACTATTGTAATGGGGACTGCTGATAACTGATAAATATTGGCTCAATTTATCTTGAATCAGCTGATACTATGAGCCACATATTGATGAGGAAAAATCGTAGTTTTTTTTTTTTTTTAATTCTTTATTGTTCGTTCTTTTTCCTCTGTAAAATCGTATTGCTTCTGATCAATGTCTAAGTTATTGCATCTTTGTACTCCTGAGGCATACATTTAGCTCACTCCGCAGGTATTTGGAGTGTACTTATAGAAGTTGTTGCTGCTTTACAACATACAGAGGGAAATATCAAAAGGCAATGGCTTCTCGATGCAGTGGAAATCAGCTGCATAACAAAATACCCTTCCACGGTGAGCACTTCAACCATTTGTAGTGTAATTATAATGTTTGATACATAAGAATTACACTCTTGCTGCATGCTTATAACATTTGTTTCGCAAGAAATCTCCATCATCATCATTGAAGTAGTATCCTGCCTATCTAGGTTTGCCATGAGAAATCTTGATTTGCGAGACCAAATAGTTCATATTTTCTGACGTAAGTTAGGGATTACTGGACCTCTTCTTCTTTTTATCTGCTTAATAATATTATGATTGTTAGGGTATTTATACACCTCTTTTTGGTAATTACAAATACAAATAACCACTTGTCTTTTTATTATTTTATTATTTATATTTTTTTTTTGCTGAAAACTTGTCTTCTAATTTTTTCCACCTCTATTAATATGACTATCTCAAGTCAACTACCTTTACTGGAAATCAAAGGCCAGTTTTGGGAGGGTGATGAGATTCAGCGTATTTATTGTGAAAGGATGAAGATTCCTTTAGATTGAACATGGTTTAGATTAAAATAAAGGTGTTAATTAACTCAGATTTAATGGTCTGCCCTAGCTTTAAGGACTGGTTTGATCAGACAGTAAGCAGCACGGGCTATTGAGCTTTTCTGCAAAACCCTGCATATTGCAGGTCATCTCCAGGTCTTTGTTGCCGGCCCAACTCAGCACAGCAGTTGGCACAAACCCAACCCAGATTCGACTGTGTTGCACATTGAATTCTGCACAAGTCCTCATTGGGACTCTTTCCTGTATTTCTTTCTTTCCTTTCAAGTTAAGTTGCAGTTGGACTCTTCATTACTTGCAATTTGTAATTCTTATTCTCAGGTTTGTAATACAAATACATCTTAACTTGCATGTTTTCACACATACATACATGCATTCGTACATCTTTCTTTCTGTCACAATCTCCTGTCAATATTCCACTCTTTTCCTTGACAGGCACTGCAGTTTGTGGGTCTGTTATCGGGTAGCTGCTGCAAATATATGCCGCTTCTCATCGTAGATCGAGTTACTGTCCTTAATGACTTGCCAGTCACTCTGCCCTCTCTTCTCTCAGATAGCAGCTGGAATAGCATAGCAGAATCCCTAGTTCAGAATTTATGGGCATCAACTGAGCGCATTTATGCCTGGGCAATGCAGCTAGCAAATAATGATTCTTCTCTTGGTCCAGAATCCATCGACAGCAGCGAAAGCTGTAGATCTGGCTTACTTGCACGTGTGATGCTTAATACCTGTGTTTCCTTGAAAGACTACCTGTCATTTGAGAAGCAGTCAAGGCTCGCCAATATGGTGATTGCATGAATGAAAGATGAGTTTTGTGTGCAGTTTCTTGTGGAATTATATAAGGCTTGTAGTGCATTGTATAAATAGAAGTTGAATTTTGTATGTAATTACTTTCTTTCCGCTAGAGGCTTTGTGGAATACTTTAGGTTGCATCATGGCATTAAAGGCTTAAAATCTCAGCAAAACTCTCACTTTTACCTATTGTACAGCCTCATGCTGGGGACTTGCAGTTTGGGCTTTTAACTTTGTTCTCACCGCTATGTCAAACAATACTTGTTACCGACCAATTTCCAACTCATGTACATTCCATTCTAGGAGAAGTTATAAAATGTTTTGGCTCCATTGGAACCTCATCTCCAACTTCGTCACTGAATGGTTTTAGTTCAATCAGTTTGCCATGTTATTAAATGAATTTGGTTTTGGATCTCAGAAGTGAAATTCACATATCGAACAAAGAGGATTGAATTGACCTGCCAAGCATGAAAAACATGGGGAGTGCCTAAAAGTTCTACATTGACGACTCTTAACTGCATGATTCCCTTCTACCCCCCCCACCAAAAAAAAAAAGGGACCTGCTTGATTTGCTTATTCCGTTGATCTCCCATCAATCTGGGACAGGTTTGAAGAGCCAAGCTACGCCGCAACCATTTGTAAGAAAAGAGTTAAAGCAGTTGAACCAAGCTCGCAGGACTTGCTTAAGCCCATGTAAGGCCTATCTGTGTTTCGCACGAATCACGGGGCTAGTCCATGGAAAACCAGTGATTGTAATTAAGCCCATGAGTGAAGCCTTTCTGACATCGAGTTGCCTTTTGGGTTCCCTACTTGCAGTGACCATTGTCAAGATATGTTCACCTTGAGAGAATAAAGAATGCTCTGGGGTTTAACAGGTATATCAGATTGGGCCAATGAGCCTATTTTGGATTAGGTTTAAAGGTGCCACTATAAATAATCTACTTAGATAATATCAAGGCCCATCAACTGGGCATGAAACTACCTTATCTATTTTGAAAATGTCACCTTAGCCTTTATGTGTATAAGATTAGAATATCCTGAGTATTCATTAGATCCAAGATCTGCTTCTCAACAACATGGGTCCTAAAGGCTTAAACAACCTCCACCCACTTATTGGGCCTAATATTAGGGATTGGATACAGTCCATGGGCTTGGAAGTTGGTCGCAAGCCTAGTGGATATGAAATCTATAAATGCCTTTGTGTTAAATATGTTAGACTGAGGAGGGTCTTCACTTCAGGGAGCCACCACCTAGGTTTAGTGACCCAGCTCATCAGGATTATTACCTGACTATGACATAATGCAAACAGAGCAATCAGCTGTGCTGCAAAAGAAATCCCTAGAAACAATTCCAGCCCATCTCACATATTAGGCGCGAGCCTTCCCATTTAGTTAATCGGGAAAGCCCAGGCTTTCTATCACTTTTTAGACTTTCTAATCACTTGTTCCAAAAAATCAATCACTAAACAACATGAATTATTTGCTTATTCAACTCGGACTTCGAGTTTTCTATCACTTATTTCAAGCCCGACTCATATATCAAACGCGCTGGAAATTTTAGATCTAGACCCCGCTTGAGTGCTAAAACCCAACACCAGAAGTACAGAACCTGGCCTAAAGAGGTGTGGGCTAGGTCTAGCCAGCCGTTGAGCCCCGTAACCTGAATTCTCAACAAGGAGTCTGGACTCAAAAGTCAGAACTGTATAACCTACAGAAAGATTTGAGATTTCCCATCTTCTCCAATCAGGGATTCTCTCTCCTCTTTCACTGTTTGCTCTCTGTGCTCGAAAACGATACAGAAAACAGAGAAAGTTCTCATCTTTCTCCACAGACAACATAGAAAGTTCACATCTTTCTCCGAAACCAGGTTCTCTCTCTCTCTCTCTCTCTCTCTCTCTCTCTCTCTCTCTCTCTCTCTCTCTCTCTCTCTCTCTCTCATGTTTCTTTCTCGTAAATCTTTCATTTCAAAGTTCATCTCTAAGTTTTCTTCCCTTCATACAAGCACAAACCTCCCAACAGCAAAACGCATCTCTAACCCTCTCTCATATTTCCTCTCCCACACCCAAAACCCCACCATAGTCTCTGAAATCTGCTCCAAACTCAAACAAAGCGACGATTTTGTTACCTCCCCCGACCATCACCGGCTTTTACCTCATCTGGGTCCTCCTCAAATCTCTCAAATTTTACTTAGATTGCAATCTAACCCCCCCATAGCATCCGATTTCTTCAACTGGGTCAGGTCCAATTCTTCCCTTCTCACCATCCACAACTACTGCATCTTCATCCACATCTTAACATGGTCCCGAAACTTCACGCAAGCGATGAAATCCCTCTCAGAAGTGATCCAACTGCATAACACCGGCGATGTGTTTGACAATTTAGTTGCTTCTGCAGATGGGTGCAATTGGGACCCTGTTGTGTTGGATATGCTCATCAAGACATGTGTTAGAAATGGGCGGGCGAGAGACGGATTTGATGTGTTCAAAAGAATTATTGAGATGGGGTTCGTTCCCAATGTCAATACCTGTAATTGTCTTTTGAATGGATTGTTGAAGTTGGGTTTTGTTGAACTGTGCTGGGTGGTTTATGAGGATATGGGAGGAATTGGGATCACCCCGAATTCGTATACTTTCAATATATTGACTCATGTGTTCTGTAGGGATGGGGGAGTCAATGAGGTGGGGGAGTTTTTGGAGAAGTTGGAGGGAGATGGGTTCAAGCTGGATGTTGTTACTTACAATACTCTGATTGATAGCTATTGCAGGAAGGGGAGATTGGGTGATGCTTTTTATCTGTATAAGATCATGTACAGGAGAGGTGTTGCTCCTGATTTGGTGTCATATACCGCTTTGGTGAGCGGGCTGTGCAGGGAAGGGAAGGTGAAAGAGGCTCACCAGCTCTTTCATCGTATGGTTCATCGAGGGCTTTTTCCGGATAATGTCTCCTACAATGCACTGATTTCTGGATACTGCAGGGAGGGGAAGTTGCGCGAGTCCATGGCTTTGTTGTATGAGATGATTCAAAATGGATTGACACCTGATGGCTTAACTTGCAGTAAGCTTGTCGAAGGGTATAGAAAATGTGGAAGGTTACTTTCGTGTTTGAATTTGGTTGAAAAATTGCGGAGATTAGGCATTTCTGTCTCTGTTGATGTTTATAGTTACCTTGTTATAGCTTTGTGTGAGGAGAACAAGCCAAATGCAGCAAAAAATCTCTTTAGGAGAATCTTTGGAGACATCTATGAACCCAATTTGGACATCTATAATGCATTGATTGAAGCCTTTTGTAAATGTGACAGTGTGATGGAAGGACTCGAATTGAAGGATGAGATGATTTGTAAAGGCATTAGACCTGATTTAGCTACTTATCAGGCACTTATCACCTCCCTGTGTGGATTAAATAAAAGTGCAGAAGGGGATGACTTGATGAGAGAAATGGTTGAGTCTAGTTTGGTGCCCAATTCTGTGATTTGTGCAGCCTTGATAAGTGGGTATTGTAGGGAAGGAGATCCTGACAAAGCAGAATCAGTTTTGAGCTTCTTCGCTGAAAAATTTCGATTGTATGATACAGAAAGTTACAATGTGCTTATCAAAGTATATTGCAATGAAGGCAGTGTGACCAAATCACTAGAGCTGCAGGATAGGATGTTTAAATTGGGTTTTGTGCCAAATAGCATGACATGCAAGTCTTTGATCTATGGATTGTTGAGAAGTAGAGAATCGAGCTAGATTGTATTGTTTTTATGAATGAAAGCTTCACAAGTTTGCCTCCTGAAATTTTAGAATATATCATTGAAGGCTCCTCAACTCTTCCAATGAAATGATGCCAAACACGCCCTAAACGATGGCCAATTCACCTGCAAACAGATGGCCCAATTAGTGGCCAAACAAATCTCAGTGCTGGGCCATGTTCAGGCCCAGATTTTAGTTTAGAATGAGAAATGAGAAACCTTAAAGCTCCACTGTACAAAATCCTTAGAAAACCCTCTTTATTAGCATGATTTATGAACTTCCTCTTCAAAACTCTGCAATACATGTGGCCAACTTTTACTAAATCAGGACATGATTTGGTAGGTCACCATGTGATGGTAAATCATGAAGGAAGCTATTTTAACAGTCGAAACTCCACAATACATGTGTCAAACTTTAGCAAGGAAAATCCAAACATTAGGAGAAAACTACAGAATTATTACTCCTGAACATGTTGAAATTGAGTATTGGCAAATGAATGAATGATGGTGCACTTAGTTGGCCACACATGAAACTTTTAAGGGTAGAGTGCAAAATATTCTTGCCATTGAAGGGTAACTTACATATATAGGCATCGAGTCACTATGGGCCTTTTTAGATGCAGAGAAAAGAATCTGTCTACAGTTCAAAGATGTACTCTTGACAATTTTCTTCGCTTAAGTGTTTTAAAAATCTTACAGGATACCATTTGTTTAGTCATAACTCATAACAAATGAAATGAGAACCAGTGGACCTTTTCATGTTTATTCGTTTAGTTTGAATTTAATTCCTAGTTCCAGGAGATTGGACTGCAGAATGGTGTTGAAAAAAACATTGATCAGCGTAAGCTCAACATTGATTAGTAACACTTGATATTCTTTTTGGTATAAATTTAGATTTTTATCATTAATTTATAATTAGTGAATTTCTTTATAATTTTTTTGCTAAAAATCCCAAAAATACTATTCTCTTGAGTGGATTCACTTCAGCGGGTGCTTTTTTAGGAATTGTATTCTCTGTGAAGCTGACAAAGGCCAATGGCAACACGTGTGGGTGATCTCTTCCCACATGTGCGGATTCTCTTCTCACGTGTGTGGGCTCTTTACCTGTGCGTGTGGACTCTATCATGGGTCCTAGCTCCCTTGGATGGAGAATACAAACGTGTGCATGGAAGTTGTATATAATAAGCTATGTGGTTCATATGGTGCTTGCTACAAGACATAAGGGTGCAATATGACTATCAGGAGGTCACCTATCCCAGCACTTACCTTGGTGCTTGACGTTCTAATTGTCCAGTTAGGGCCGTCAATGGACATGGGTCGAATCTGGATTTGCATAAACCCTAATCTAATAGCACTGGATTCATACTAATGGGCCTAATTTGTTTGTGAACTCAAGTTTAGTATTAGAAACCATTATTGAACCGGACCCAAATCCTATGCTCAATATTAGATGGACTTGCACCCGAATTTATCTACACTGTTGACCTCCTATTAATTACCCTTAATGGGGCGGCCTCAGATCTAGATTTCAGGGCCCGTGTCTGAGACATACTCTGATCGGACCTTAAAATTTTCTTATCTGGACTGAACCTGACCCATGTGCAATCATCCCAAATTTGGTATATGGGCAACCCTAGTACGGATCATCTAAAGTAATTACTAATGGATTTAGGTCCTCTACATCTTCAGTAGTAGCAACTAGCAAGCTATATGCTGCTTGAAAGGATCCATCGTCATAGTGCTGTGCATTAAAATATTAGGCATTGGATAGAGCATAGGGAGGATTCTTGTGTGCAAACCAAAAAAAAAAAAAAAAAATGATGTTATCTTCTATGTAATAGTCATGGACAATATCCAATCCATGCATATTAGTCCATCATAAATTACATCAATCAATCTCCACTGCCAAACACATGCGGTTTCAGTTTTCATTTTCTTCCATGCCATTGACAAATTAAGTTCCTTGGACTAGATATTATTTTCACATTTTTAGAATATCCTCGAAATTAAAACTATCATGAACATCACAATAATATCAGAATAAAATTAAAAAAATATCAAAAATTTTTATAGGGATGGTTTTTAACAGTACTCTATATTTATATTGTATTCATTAATTTACAGAAGCAATTATTTTGATAATCCATTTCCCAGTAATCTTTTTTAAGTTTTCGTACCTGCATCCCACCTTTAACTAATTGATCTAATCTATCCCCTTCAAAGCCTTTCCGATGCCTTCGGATGGGCCTCATTAAAAGAAGGATATTTTCCTTAAAAGAATGCCTCATGCATAAATTTTAATTACATACATTTATATATACGGGGGAACATTCATATGCATCTCTATGGTAAGGGAAAGATGCATATGAACATTCCCATATATATACATGCATGCCTATAAATAGAGAAGTTTCCACATGAACTCATGGCAAATATACAGCCTCAATGCAAAAGACTAACTCCTATGTTCAATCTAAATGGGATAGACACTACCACCTCCTGGATTGCCCTGAAATAAAAAGAACGAAGCATTGTAAAACCATTGAATTTAGGGCCACAAATGAGTGGTTATGATGACCTTATGAAGATAAAATTTTGTTCGCATGTGGATCACATCCAATCTTTCAATTTTCAACTTCTCATGAATTGACATGGTGCCACGTGAGCCTTAGAAGGCTGTACGTAAATTGATTAGATATGCATGTTCGCATCTGAAAGTGGCTATACATAATACCTATTCGATCGAGAGAGAGGGAGAGAGGGCCGGTGTCAATCTTCCAGCATGAAAAACCCCATATGAATTCAATCATCAAATTTTGTAACTACAAGAAACGAATTAGAATAACAAGACACATCCACTTCCATTTGCATGTATGAAGTGCTTATTGTTTTAAACGACACGAGACTTGCATGTATGAAATACTTAATTCTTTTAACAAACTGTTCACATTTTCACGTGTAAGTGTTATTTGTCTTGGGTACTTGCACCAAGCTCTCATCTAACGGCCAAGAGGATCAAGACCCCGAATCAATAATCTTGTCTTGGCTGTAAGCCTCCTCAGAAGCAGAGGCCTGAGCTGTGGTATGAACATGGGCTGCAAAGTTCATGTCTTGGGGGTTTGAACAATTCCCACCTGGTGCATTTGAGCCACCTGAACGACAGGGAGGAGGCACATCGCCTTTCACCAGAGACTGAAACATGTGGGTTTCTTTCTTCAATTCGCACCCTCCTCCTAAAGGCCTAGCCATAGAGAGAGAAGGACAAGTCGAAGTCAAGATGATAAAAATAATGGATATTACAAGCAATGGGTTTCTTCTGCAAGAATCCATCACAGAGAGAGAGAGAGAGAGAGAGAGAGAGAGAGAGGATTTTCTGTTGGTTAGTTTGTAAAGGAGTTTTGATAATGAAAGTTTGTAGTGTGGAGGATGATAGGTGGGCTTCATTGTATATATAGAGGTTGTGTTGGGTGTTGATGAGTTTAGGATGCTCTACTACATTTATGTTTCAGGAGAATTTTTGACCATTCCCTCGCCCCATTGGAGGGTTTAAAGGAAATTGAGTCGGGTCCTAAGTTGGACTGTAAACACGCGGACGAAGGGACCTGCCTTTGCTTTTCCTTGTTTTGAATATTGAACTTTTGCAAGTGGGTCAAGGTGAGACCATCTAAATTCGAATAAATGGCCTAAACGCAGAACATTACTAAACTTTAATACCAGTACTTTGGACTTATGTGTTTATATGATGTACTTAACAATTATATGTACGTATATGTAATATATTTATAAATATAACTGTGGCTGGCGATGCAAACGAGTTGGATCCGGTTGATTGTTGGCTATAAATTCAGGCTATACCACATAGGGGTTGTTTGGTTACACCCATTTATATATGTAATTAAATCAAAGTTCATGAGTGATGATTGCGCGTTCATATTTAGTCGCACCAATTAAGCATCATGGTAAATGAGAATGTGAGAATAGTATTATAACCATTATGAAAATTGAAATTGTGCCCAGAATTTTAACTTCTCCCATGGTATGAAAAGGTTACACGGTTCATTGATCATGGGCGGTGTTATATTGCACCTTTGGGCAATTCAATTTTTATTTTTTGTTTTTTGGGCCTATAATGAAGATCCAAACCGTTGGGTGTCATTAACATGCCAAGTAGGCTATGACATCAAATTTCGGCGGTTGACAAATCATATATTTTGAGAAAATTGGAAAAACATTCAGATCGTTAAATCTGCAGAACTTAACTTCTATGGGCCCCTTTTTCACGATCCGAACCGTTCATCCTCTTTGAAGGCCTTTCCATACTATCATATCAAATTTCATGTTTTGAGTCATAATGGGTCTTGGAAATTTGAGAAAAGTAGTAAAACTGTTATACGTTTTCAATGAAAATGGTCCCTTTTTAATATGGTTTTGAGGCAATCAGATTTTTTTTCCAATTCTTTACTATTGTCGACGTCTATTTTATAATCCAAACCGTTCATCCTCTTTAAAAGGCTCAAAAGGTAGGAGAGTTTTAAATTTGAGCCATTGATTCATCACATATTTTTAGAAAATTGGAAGAAAGTCCAGACTAATAAATCTATTTTTTTTTAATTTGTAAGCCGCCCCATAATCACGATATGAATTGTTCATCATCTTTGGAAGACTATAAACAATTTGGGGGTCAAATGTCATGTCTTGATTTTTCATATATTTTTAAAAGATCGAGAAAAATGGTGAACCATTTGTGAGGCCCCACCCCTGGTGGGCCCTCAATTTGAATTTGAATACTATGTATTAGCCTAAGTATTTTTAATTATACTAATTATAGGATTTAGTTAAGGGTAATTATGTATTTTCCTAGGATTAGTCTAGTTGTGTACGTAATTAGTAGAGTCAATATGGTGTCTTTTGTTAATTTTAGAGTTAGTTAGTTTGTTAGAGGCCCTAACTAGAAATTAGTAATTACCATAGGAGGGTGTCCACTAAAAAATCTTCTAGAACCCACCCAAAGACCAAATTGCCCTTGGCCCTAACCCTAATCCTATTTAAACTAAAAAGGTACTTTAGTCCCTAGCCCTAAAGCCCAACCTATATAAACAAACCCCCATTTCCAAACGAAGACTACTGCTCATCTCTTTCATTTCCCCTCTTTTCTCTCTTCCTTCCCCATTTTCTTTCCAATTTCCCATCTCCATCTCATCTCCCCTTCTCTCATTCTCTCTGTACAGGTTCTAAGAAGAAGAAAGTCACTGCCGACCTGTGACTGCAACTTATAGTGGGATTTCTTTCTCTTCACTTCGGTCATCCCCTATTCTTTCTTCAAATCAGGTGAGTACCCACTTCCAGTTCTGTTTCATTAGAAAGTCCTCTTCCTCTTTCTCAATCCCTTTTCTTATAGAAATTCTCTGGTGGGAATGGGTGTAGGAGTAGAAATCTCTATAGATCAGAGATTTTGGAGCTGATCGTGTGTTTGTGATACCATAGAGCTGGGACTGTCTTTTACCGGATTGGATCTCTGTTTTCTCTTTCATTTCCTTCTTGCAATTGATCAAGGCAAGTGCAATATGCTTATTTAATATAGAATGCATGTTTACTGTCTTTGATTCCCTGTATTTCTATTTAAATGAGTTGGGACTGCTAGATTTACCTTTGAGCATGTTTTCATGGACGATTAGCCATTGATGGATGGGTTGATCTCATTTGGAAGATCAATGGCCCGTGGTTTGGATGGTTGGGTGTATATTGGAGTACTCTTCTTATTTCTGGATGTTTTGTGGAGTTTGGATGAGATTGGTTAAACTTTGGTTGAAGAAGGAAACCGGAATTCTGGAGTTGCAGAGCGTCTCTGTGCCTTGATGGCCGAGCTCCGCACTACCGAGCTTTGCACTGACCGGACTCCGCACTGGCCGAGCTCAGTGTTGATTGAACTCAGTGTTATGCCAAGTTCAATGCTCAGGCCGAGATCCGCGTTTAAGCCGAGCTCAGTGTTTAGGCCGAGCTCAGTGTCTTGGCCGAGCCCAGTGTTATGGCCGAGCTTAGTGTTTTACCGAGCTCAGTGCCAGACCGGGCTCCGTGCTTGACCGAGCTCAGCGCTTGACCGAGCTTAGTGCTTGACCGACCTCAATGCCTGACCGAGCTCAATGCTTTACCGAACTTAGCTGGGTGACCGAACTGAGCTAGATGCTTTGCCGAGCTCTGCTGGGTGACCGAGCTGAGTGTTCAATTGAGCTCAAGTGCTTAGCCGAACTCCGAGCTGGATTCCAAAAAAAAAAGCGGGATTCCAACAAAGGAAACTAGAACTAGGGACATTCCCTTTAGCCAGAGCTTTCAGTGTGCACGGCCAACTACCCAGGCTAGGGGGTTAGTCGAACTCACAGGAACTTCTGGGCAATTAGGCATTGCCTGCAGGGTGTCTGCTTCTCTGACCCCAGTGTGCCGAGCTGACCGCCCAGGCCAAGAGGTCGGCTGAGCACACTATGTACAGTGACACTTCCCAGATTCTAATTTCTATTGTTGTGATCATATGTGGGGCTCATTGACCATCCAATGACTTCCATCACTGTGCCAACCGCGAGTCAATGGTGTGGCTCATCCTTGACTCGTGGGGTCCACTAATTAAGGTCCGGGTTATGTAATTTAAGATGATTCGACCTTTATACATTACCAGTGATGCACATAACTTCTGAGCACCAAACACAGTATTTCTTAGCATCTGTGGTTTCACTTAAAGATCGAATTACCTGAGATAGATCTGAATCTGAAAGTGGATCATTTACTTAGGTCGGACTGTTGATATCTCCCATTGATCCTTGTACTTGGAGATTTATCTCCCTCATATTATTACTGTTACTCTATTGTCCTTATTATTGCTTATACTTGTTAATTAAATGGAAAATGGATGATCTGAACCTAGGACTACTTAGAGGTGACCCGATAATATGATTGGGTGAAGATTGACCCGTGTTTGTGGCTAGGCGGGCCCTTTTATGGCCGAAGTTTGGATGTGGATTACCCTAAACTGGAGAGGTTAGATTATATGGGCTTGTGACTCATCCTGGGTATAAATGGATCATATGTCATTAGAAATGGACTTGTGTCTTATTTGGACTGTTGTAGATCAGGCCATGTATTTGGTGGGCCTTGGTATGGATCCAATGATTGGACTTGGACTTGGACTATGATCCATGAGTTGTATTAGGTACTTAGACCTCTTAGAGATTTTTTGTTAGGACCTTGTTCACGCAAGGCAAGGCCTAGACAGACACAGACCTTTATTGTTTCATAAGTCAGCATAGACATTCACTCAGTTGATTTAAGCTCAGCCAGTTGGATTCATCATCACTGGTAGGAGCTATTGAGAGTGTTGTGTGGCTATCATGATGAGCATTGTTGGAGACGGACGGTGTGATACCGGGTCCGGTCTCAGTGTGTGTTGATGGATGATGTTATTTGCGGGGCTAGATAATCCCCAGCACTGTGAGATTTTCCCCGCCGCGACTGTGTTCAGTGTGGGAGGGTCGCGGCATAATATCCCACGGTATCCAGTTTGTGTGAGTGTGTCATTTTGTGTAGGTTTATTATTATGCTTATTCTGATTCTATATTGTTTATCTTGCTCAACTGCCTAGGATCTGTACCATTGTTATTCTCTTGACTTCATTACTATCTCTACTCACTTTGATGATGCATCCTCTATTATCTGCATACTGTGACTTGCCAGATATTTAGATCTGATCCACTCTTGGTGCTTAGGTCTTGACTCCGAATTCGAGGGCGATGCGTACGCACTTGTAGAGGCGCCTGTAGTAGGTGACTACGGATGGGGACCGGTCGACCAAGAGGTCGAGCCGGAGGGTGGAGAGCCAGTACCAGTGGCAGGGGCTTGAGTGTCTGTTATTTGGGGTTCTGAGAGATTTTTGTAGTAAGCTGGATAGTTAGTCAAATATGTAATTAACTTTAGTTTTTATCACTTGACACTTTAGGCTGGACTTCAGCCCATTCACATTTGATATATATGTAGATGCTTCCGCTATCTCTGATATTGCTTCCGCTATATTCCTTATGTTTCTGCAAATTAACTGTTGTTATTATATTGTTCAAAAAGTTTTAAATTAGACCTCACTGCGGACCTACGATCTTGGAAGTTCTCGGATTTTCTGGGAAGTAGCGTGCTAATTTCAATACTTTGACGGTTTTCTCGATATCCGGAATTGGGGCGTTACACCATTGGATCCATTGAGATTCAAATGACAAAAAAAAATGGCAATTGTTTCCATGTGACTCGATTGCATATGGAAAATATGTAATACATTTGCATCATTTGCACATATATATATATATGAATTCTTTTTTGCTACATATTCTCTACAAATCAAGTCGCCCACCTGTTGGCCCACCTTAATTTCCCAACATAAACAATTTTCAAGAATAACCCGCCATTCATGTTACTGCAGCAGTGCAGCTAGTAGGACTCATATCACGCGGCATTTACATGAGGCAGAGGGAACAAAGACAGAGGCAACAACTTCAACGAACAATAGTTTATTGGGCAGACCAGGTCTGCTATGGGTACTATATAGGATCATCTCAGATGAACCATACAGCAACAAGAGATGAAGATACTATAGCACATGAAGGAGATCCTCATAAGGCCATTGGTGTTGAATCTCCTGAACAGCATGTTAATGTTAGAAAACAAGAATCTAGATCTGGAAAACCTTACTCAACCACGATCCTCCATGTCAAATCATTGGGAGATGTAAAGCGGAAACATACCTTGATCCATTGTGGAAGTTGTTCGCAGGTTGTTAATCTTCCAATCCAATATGGCTACCCAGAGAAACCTTCTTTCTGATGATGGGATGTCAGAGAGAATAGAAACTTACCATATGAATTAGAAACCATAACCCTAATATATAATAATGAGATTATCATAGATTTTGTTATTTCTAATTTGGCCCCTCATCAAATAAGAAATTGCGTTCTGGTGTCTACACATTAATCCGATGATAATTATACCCTTAAGCTTTAAAACTTTAAGTCTTAATTAGATCACTTCAATTTAGGCTTAACTAGAGATAGCATAGCACATTTAATATTTACATGTGTGGCCCCACATGATAAAATTTTCCAACAGTTAATATATAGGAAACTTTTAAGTAAGAAACTTTAATGATGCCTCGGTTGGCTAGCTGCTACCTCCAACTCCATTTGGTCTTCACGGTTGCACAATAGGTACTCTAATCATTCTTTTGTCTGGCACCCGTATACCACCAAGATGAGCTCCTGCATTTGGAAGAAAATCAGGAGGATCACTCCCTTTAGCAAAACTGCCATTGGTGTATTGGGAATGGATCTTCAGCAAGCCTCCGGTTCAATAGATGGCTCGACATCATTGCGAGAAGTTGCTGGGTAATTTCCTCAGTTAAGCTTCTTTTCAACTGCAAAAGTCTCGGACATCATTGTGAACAATGCCATGAATTTCCCTCTGCTTTATCCAATGTCACGCCCCCATTGATGAGCTCGGGGATTATACATGGTATTAGAGTTTTAGTTGGCTAATTCATCTAGTTTGAACAAAACTCAAGTCCTAATTGCGTTGTATTTTATGTTTTTTAGAAAGAGGATTGTGATGAAACATTAAGACAGTGGATGAAGTCTCCTGGACACATTAGATGAAGTATGAAGACTTTTGGTTGCATTAGAAGAGGTTTGAAGAGTCCTTCACGGATCTCTCTCGCGCATCCATCCATTTTCCAGAGAACAGGTTCGCAATAGCGAGCCTGTACTGGGCGCAACGGCAGAGAGCCTGCTCGCTATAGCGAGCTGG
Organism: Litsea cubeba; assembly: GCA_012931725.1. Taxonomy (NCBI): domain Eukaryota; kingdom Viridiplantae; phylum Streptophyta; class Magnoliopsida; order Laurales; family Lauraceae; genus Litsea; species Litsea cubeba. The sequence continues at coordinate 88,836,050 of CM022947.1, forward strand.
GACTCCCTACCCAGTCTGGATTCTTGTGCGCTGCTTCATTTCAAACTCTTTTTTAAAGTTCTATTGCAAATCCAAAAAAATTGTGCACGAACCTTGGGCTATATATTCATATTGTTGGAACCCAGAAGATACTTCTCTCCTATCTAAAGATTGAGAATCACTTTGAGAGATCTTTGAGAGTTCTGCAACAAGGGTATTTGGGTTGATTATTCAAGAAGAAGATTTCAAACTTCAATTGATGGCATAATTTATTAATAACAGTATTATTATTGTTGTTGTCGGTGTTATTATTATTTGCTAGATTGGATCACTGGTCTATAAATGGTACTTTCAAGGTGAACCAAGGATTGGACCAAGTTGGTATAGTGAGACAAAAGTGTCTTGCCATTCTTAGCCATTAGTGGTTTGACTAATTACATTATTGATTACGCGCTCACTCTTACTGTGGAACCAACCAACTACTGTTGAAGCTCTGGCACTATAAATCCACTAGTTCAGGCTTCCTTGGTTTGGGCTTTATAAAAGCTGAGGAGAATGGCTCCAATTTAGCATCCCATAGGCTCAAAGCTAAGCCCTCTTCAATTCAAGCTGGGTTTTATCTTGGTTTGTAGTTGACCACCATACTTGGACCTCTAGTTGGTATCCGAATAGGTGATTCCATACATTTCAGTGGCTGTGATGGTTCAACTGGTGGGATCCACCTGTGTTGTTAGTCCATGTGCGTCCATCCTCCATTCCAACCAAACCTGTCTTTCACAAGTTTATGGACCCGACCCTACCTCAACACCCGACTATAATATACTCAATGCATAAGAACATATTATTTTATATATATAGACACACACACACAAAAAATAGGGAGATGCTCCTATGAGAGCATCTCTCACCTTATTATGAGAGATAAAGGTGTGGCCCTCACATTTAAGTTATTGAGGTTGGATATGGATGTGGGGGCCCCCACCTTATCTCTCATAGTAAGGTGAGAGATGTTCCTATATGATTTATTATTATATATTAGGTGCAATATTCATAAATGCATTAATAATATACTTAAATTAGCAAATATTATAATTGGTAAATAATAGGAAAATCTTCACGTAAGTACTCTTGCCATATAATGGTAAAAACTTCCAGTTGATCCACCTTATGGTCCATCCGAACCGTTCACATATGAGATCATCCCCTTTAATGTCACTGGACCAGGGGTAAACAAACCACCTAATGGATTGGACTATTGGAAACAATGAATAATTATTTACTTAGATTTTGAAATGGGTCCAGTTGTATCAAAAGGTCCTGATCCCTATGCATTGGACCCATGTTGGTCTGGGTCCGGCTCTAAGCCTGCAATACATATCCATCACGGATCCAAACTGAATGAACCCATTTAAATATCAACAAGGCATAGGTTAGAACTTGTCTGGATCTTTGAAACTAATTGAAGGTAACCATTCTTGTCATGCATGCCATATTTTTTGGGGCGAGTACTTTTCTGTATGGTCTCAAGTCTATGGACCTTCTGATGCAACTCCCATAGTAGATAGACTAAAAGACTAACAGGTTACTTCCATGGATTATCCTACTTATTGAAAATCAGTCAGCTTAAAACACAAATTGAAATATATATAGATAATAATAATCCAAAATGACACACAAGAAATTGGGTTGTTTTGAGTCATTTTTAAATGCAGCTCATAATTTAATTCAAAAGATTTATGTCTCTGGTGATTCGCCTAAAAAAAAGAGACAAGACACGTCAAATAAACAATAACGGAGTAAAAGGGAGAGGATCAATACACGCATCTAGTTTCTCTCTCTAGGTCAAAAGTCCCAATTCAATGCAATCTTATAGATTGAATGAGATTTCAGCTCCTTACTGGCAACAAGTTCTAAGTTTTCAATTTTTTTATTGGTAGCGAACATGACTAGAATCCACAACCTCAAGGTTGCATTAGTGAACACCTCCATTGTGCCACAGGCTCTGCTATTATTTGTCATACTGTTTGTGTTGACTTGCTGCTCATTCTAGTCACTCGGTAAACTAGAAATAATTTCTATAACTAACATCCACAGCTAGTGAAATCCTATGATGCCCAGATACACGATAAATATACAGTAAGGAAACGCCATGGACATGACAGGGACATGGATTTTACACACAAAACGTGAAGTGTTAGATACGATACAACACGATACGTAGGCTACTCTGGAAGTATAGGTGCATCATAGGTGAAATCTGTTTGGCACCGTACCATGCCAAGAGAGGTCAATTCACAACTAAAAACCTAATACATGTATGCAAGAGCATCAATAAGGCCTAAAAACTCAGGCGAGTTCTCCATTGGCTACGTCAGACATGTAAGAAATAAACATTAACATGTAAGAAATAGACATTAAAGAGAGAGAGAGAGAGAGAGAGAGAGAGAGAGAGAGAGAGAGAGAGAGACTAATGGTCTACAACTAAGGGATGTTTGTGGCCCGCCTGAGGCTGGACCGATGAAAAGCTTAGATTTCATATATATGTAAAGTCAGCACTTGAACCTGTATGAGGCACATGCTAAGTATTACACATTATTTCATTAATTGCCACAAGTTCAAGGAACTAGAAGATGGAGACTGGTAAAGACTCGAGACTTGCTTATGAAGCGGCACTTCCTCAGAAGAGGAGCGGAAAACGCATTGGTTTTCCATACCACTCTTATGTCTCACGTTTGGTGCAACTCTCTTTCATCGAAGATAAGGGTAAAAAAGACACGATTTTTCCACACTGGCAAGGACATGCATTTTCCATGGGAGAGGTTATAAAAAGCATCTTGTTTCCTCTTCCATGGACAAAAGGATTCCACACACCATGGATTTCCTTTTCTGCAATAGGTAGGAAACCTACATTTCCCACCTCTCACGTGGGGAATTGAAGTCCTCTCTTTCAAGGAAAATTAATTCATTTTTTTTCTTTTCTGCATGGAAAGTCGCACAAAATGATAGAAGAGTGGGTTGCACAGAAAATCCAGATAACTTTGCTCTCTAACATGAAATCCTCTCATCACACAAACATAACCCCAAGGTGTGTCTGTGCAGCAAGAGGACTCTGCTCTCCATAGATTTTCACTTCTGGAAGAGAAATGAATTTTGCATTCCTACCCCTGACAAAAGAAACCGAAATCCTCTCCACTGAGGAAAATCATTTCATTTTTTCCCTTGACCATAAGGAAAATGCCCCAAATGACCGAAAAAGGAACTTTACAGAAAACCAAAATAATTTTCCTCACTACTGCGGATTCCTCTTGTTGTGCAAACGCATTCTTAGAATTACTAGTAGAAACGGACAAGTTAAATTGTACAGTGAGAGGACATTGTTAAATAGGGTTGAGATAAAAAGTAGACTGACAAAGCCAAATCCAAATAGATGGAATGGGCTTTGGTGGCAATGATGTTGACAATGAGGAAGGCAACTTGAAAATTGCACTCAGGACAAGGAAAAATCGAAGCTTATTTACTATCAATTGCCTGGAAAAGAAAGAAAGAAAGAAAGATGGTTGTTAAAGAAGACACCAGTGAACTGAGGCACAAAAATATTGGCCAGCTACCTAGATTCAGTCTGAAGGCGCATAAATGAGAATGCAAGATCAGGTAGTTAGGATAAATGGTAGATAGAAGCTGGCATTATCACTCATTAATCAAAGCTTTTGTATGAACTATAAAACAGCCAGTGGAACTACGATTAAAATCTCTTATTATTTGTCATTATACTGATATCCTTTACATTGGTAAATAATATAATGTGAGAAATGTTCCAAACGGTAATTTAATTCTCAACAGCATCTTCATCACTATCGATAAGCAGCGTGAGAGTCCTCATTTCCCGGTTTTAAAGTTTGGAGTTTTCAGATCAAACACCACATGCAATAATTAATAATTCTAGTCATTCGGGCTACATGTGGCTGAGGTAATAAGAATTGTACTCATTCACATCCGCAGAGGAAATTCAATGATCAGAAATCAGTAAAAATACAGCATAGACATTGGAAAGAAATGATTTTGTATGCTCACAATGTCATGTTAATAGAAGATTAAAACCAAAATAGTATGTTGGTAGAAACATGAACCAAAGATGCAGTACCTACTCACCATCACATATTGGTACGTAATAGGTGAGACCTCTTTTTCAAGTGCTGTCAAAAATGAATTGAACTAGCTCCCATCAGGGTGTGTCAAGCTTTTATCTTTTCCTTCTGTTTTCGGCTTCACAGCATCCATGAGACTCTTCTTGCTGTCCCACATCAGATGCTTCAACTGATGCATAACTAAAAGCATTTTGTTCTACAGCTGGTCTCTCAGTCTTAAATTCATTCGGCTTTTTAAGGACCCTTCCATTCTTTTGCTCCTTATCCACTGTGTTTTTCAACAAGCCAAGTGATCAACTTCTCCATTAGAGCACAACCGAACTTCCAAGGTTAGATCTACTCCAACTCTTGTATAGATTTTTATGGTTGCTTATTGCTGTTGTTTTCTATCTTATAGATAGTGCTATTACTGATATTGATTAATGAGAAATAGGTTTTGGATCCTGGATCGGGTTTATGACCTTATGAATACTTATCTATGCATCAAGTGGGTCAAGATTTTTTGAAAACCTATCAACGAGGCCCAGTGCTACTTCCAACAAAATCTTGTGGTGGACTCTAAAAACCTGCAAACTTTGATGCATGTAGGTTGTGGATCACCACTAGTGTGGGATTTAGATAGAAGTGTCGTGGGAAGAAAAAACAATGGATGTGTGAGATGTTTTAAATAGCAAAAATAATATATCAAAGTCTACTTAGACTAATCTTTATAGTCGTATTAACTAATCTTACACTATAAGAAATCCAAATAAAAATCAGTACTGCTATGCGACATATGGATCACACCCATTACACATACATACATATTAAACAATATATGGGGAGTTATTGTGAAGAATCTATCCATAAAAAGTCTCTGGCCAAGAATTAGTATTTCAAACAAGAACTAATTAAAACCCTTTCTATTTTTACACATTTGCACAAAGCAGACTTGATTAGAGGAAACAAAATACAACCTAGAAAATTCTTCTGATTTTATTGGTTAAATGTTGTGTTTGAGTCCTCTTTCTAAAAGCGTCAAATTGCAACTTGCAACTTGGCTGAATATGAGTCCAAGTCTAGGCGCGTTGCGTCTAGGTCTGCTGAGTCCCATTATGAAGGGCTAAGCTGGGTGGGAATTGGTACAACTTGATTTACTTGCATCTGTGACTCAACCGACTCTTAGAACCAAGTCTTTTCCCTGAGTCCAAGTTTTCAGACCAACCTAACCCTAACTTAAGTTCAATCTACAGTTGGATACTTTCAAGTTCAGGTCAAGGAAGGTCTGAATTTGAAATAGGGAGAAGAATTTGCGTTCAGGTCAAGCTGATCAGGTTAGGTCGACATCGGGTGGAAATTCAATAACTTCAAGAATATGATCATATAAATTAAAGGGTCCTTAGGTTCTACTCTACCAATAATCAAAAGTCTTTTGTGATATCTGTTAGGAATTTTGTGTATTGCAATTTGATGGATGCATATCATTTTAATCATCATTTGATTTCTCACACTTGCATTATTTTAGAAAACATTGAAATCTTATTTTATCCATGCATTGTTTTTAAATATGGTAAAACTCATGTTTTATGCATGAATTGGTTTTAATTTTGGATGCAATTGATTTTGTAAAAGGAATTTCAAAATTCAAGCTTAGCCTAAGTTTTAAAGTTTCAAATGATTTGTGGCTTTTTATGATTCATGATTTTAAAAATACTTAGATTGATTTAAATCATGTTTCAAGCTTGATTTAATGGCCCCAACAAGTCCCACATCAAAAATCTTTGAAAATTGCAAAAGTATGCAAAATGGGAAAAGTGACCCAGGGCCCAGTGTACTCGGTCGACCGGGTACACATCTCGGTCGACCGCGTACACTGCGGGTCGACTGGGCAGAGAGCCGTTTGGCTCTCCAACGGTCATTTTTCTGACCGTTAAGGGTCGGTCGACCGGGCCTGTCATGGGGTCGACCGGGGACACGCAGAAACTCTGTTTTCTGTGTATAAAAAGGCTTCATTCCCTTTGGAAAATTGTTGGAACTTTTGAGCAAACTTGGAGCCTTCTTGGAGGTGTTTGAAGAGAAGATAAAGGGGATGAACCAAGGGGATTAAGGAGGTCATTAAGGAAGCTAAAGCTTGGATCATGAAGTTAAATCTCCAAGTAAGCTTTGCTTAATTTAATCATATGTTTCATGCTTGGTTTTAAATCTTTGGTAAATGTTTTTAGCATGATAACTATGATGAAATGAATTCATTACTTCCATTCAATCTTTGATATTAAGTTGTAATGAATTCTTTTCTTTGATTCAAACTTAGTTTAGTTTTAAACTTTGTTAAACATGTTATGTTTAAAACTTTGATTTCTTTATAACATGTTTCATTAACTTGTTTGAATCATCTTTGTTGTTTTCATTCATTTGAATCTTAAGTCAAACCTTTGTTTTTGAAAACAACATAGCATAGCACATGCATCACTTGATTAGGCTTAAACTTTCAACTTGTGATCTTTTGATTTTCACATCATTAACAAGTTTGTAGTTGTTCAAGTGATTTGCATATAACTTCAATCAAATCTTTGTATGCCTTAACTTTCAAATGCTTCTAGCATACATTGATTAAGCCTTCTTTTTAAACTTGATTGAAGTTTTCCACACACACCTCATTAGCATACATCTTTGCACTCATTAGTGTGTTGTGTGAGTTTAGTTTTCACTTTCAAATTAGCCTATTAAAGAGGCATTGTAATTGTGCTTTAATTGTAATCTCTTAGAGTGTTCTTTGGAAGACACTTTCTTTGAGAAATCATTTCTTTGTAAGGTTATTGCTTAGCCATTTAAAAGCATTGTGTAAAGGTTGTTGTTTAGCCTAGAAAAACAACATTGTAAGGTTATTGCTTATCCTTGGAAAGCATAATTGTAGAGGTTATTGCTTAGCCTTTTGAAAAGCATAATAGTGGAAATCCGGTGGGGTGTGAGGAACACAAGCCGGTAGTGGATGTAGGCACGTTGGCCGAACCACTATAAATATTGTGTTGTGGTGCATGCTCTTGTGGTGATTGTATGTATTTAGCTTCTGCATTGTGCTTGTTATCATCACTAGTGACTAGTTAGTTTATAGAAAATTAAAATTGGTCATAGTTAGTCACTATTAGTAGCTCACCCTATTCACCCCCCCTCTAGGGTTAGGATCTTGGACTCCCACAAGGACTTTCAATTGGTATCAGAGCCTCGTGCTCTATATTAGGATCAAGTGTTTGGAACTCTTGATTAGGTGTAAAAACCTAGAGTCAAAACCCTAGTGTTGTGTTTTCATGAAAATCATTAGAATGGATTCCACTAGTTTAGACTTTGTAGATTCTTTGGTAGATTCTTCTAGACCGCTCATTCTTCCTTCTATTGGAGATTCAAATAATGAATTTAAAGAATCTCAATTTGAATTAAAAGAGGAAGAAAATGATGAAAATGATAATGACATTGAACAAGCTTATGAGGATTTGTGCACATTATCCTTAGAGCTTTCTAAGAAGAATAGAAGATTAAAAGAAGAATCTAAAAGACTAAATCAAGAATTAGTCTCTTCAAAAGATGAACTTAGAGAGAAAGATGAAGTAATAAATTGTGTAGAATCTAAGTTCATGATCTCTTTGCATAACCTATATAATGCTCAAGATGAATTAAAAGATTTAAAGATAGGTTATGACAATCTTAATAAGGAAAATTCTAAATTAAGAGATCAAAGGCAAGATAAAGACATTAACAATCTTGAATCCAAGTTAACTATCTCTAAAGAAAATTTATCTAATGCTCAAAATGAACTAAATGAGATTAAGATAAGTTGTAATGAGCTTAAAAATGAAAATTTAATTCTAAGAGATACTTTAAAAAGACAAGATGAAAACATTGTCCATTTAAAATCCAAGTTGACTATTTCCAATGAAAACTTGTCTAATGCTCAAAGTAATATAAAAACTCTAGAACTTGGATCTAATGTTGTTAATGAACTTAAATTTGAATTAAAACTTGCCCATGAAGAGCTAAACAAATTTAAGGGAATTGAACTTGAACTAACAAAAGTTAAACTTGAAAATTCAACCCTTAAAGAACAAGTCACTCAACTTGAAACCTACAAACAAAAGTATGAGTGCAAATTTACCCATAGTGAAGAAAAATTTGAAAAGTTATTTAAATTGGGTAAATCAAAAGGAGATAGGACGGGTCTTGGATTTGATAGGAATATTTCTCATGACCCTAAATTCACCAACACATTTGTGAAAGGTGAGTCCTCATTCTCTAGCACTCACACTTCTTTGCCCATGACTAAATGCAATTATTGTGGCATTGAAGGACATTTTAGGTTTGAGTGCAAATCAAGGAGAAGCAATGTGTCTAAACCCATCTTTGAACCAAAGAAAGTAAAATCAAATTCTATGATGGTTAAGACACTAAAAACCAAGGAAGACTCCAAGAAGACTAAACAAGTAAAACCTATTAAAAAGGAGTCTCCTAAAATAGATTCTAAAAAGGTTAAACAAGTTAAACCAACTCTAAAAGAATCTATTAACAAAAAGCTTCTCAATCTTCCTCCCATAACACAACAAATGAAAGAACTTTTGAATAAAGTTGCTAAGTTAAATCTAAAATTCAAAAGTCAAATAAATGGAGGAAATAAGAAGAAAAGAAATCAATCCCCTAAGAAGAAAACTCACCAACCCCAAAAGACTAATCACCAATCTAAGCTAAATTTAGTCAAATCTAAATATCAAGGTGATAAGTCTAAGTTAAAAATTTATCAAATCAAATCTCCCATAGTTGGTGAGACCTTTAAGATAGACCTCAAAGACCAACCCTCCCAAGACCTTAGGTGGATTCCAAAAGTTATTTACTTAGTCAAACCTTAAGGCCTTGAACCTCATTGACCAACCTATCCTTTATAGGTAAATCTTTTTGTTGGTCATGTTGCATTTGCATTTTGTTCTTTCATAGTTACATTTCATAAAATGCAATGCTTGTTTATGATCAATTGATTTTGTTTTCATGCACCATACTAGTTACATATCATGGTTTTCAAAATCTTTTGATTATAATTTCTCATGTTAGATTTGCTTTTTGCTCTCATATAGTTATATATTTTGTAATGCATTTCTACATGATCAATTGATTATGATTCCAAAAGCTTTCATAGCTAGATCTCTCATAATCATTTGATGTTGCAAATTCATTTGTTTGTATGTCATAGTAAGATTATCTTGAAAAACAAATGATTTAAAACAATTTAGTTTTTCCATAGATTTCTAAGTTATATTTTCATATGGAAAATTATTGTTTTGAAAGATCAACTTGTATGTTTTCCAATTAAGTTATATCTTTTAAAATGCAAGTTGAATGGTTTTTAAATCAAATTGTATGATTCTTGGTAGTGATATTGCTTAGAATACAATTTGATGGTTGATAAGGTGCTTTCTTTATTTTCATATACATTATGCCCATTGTTAGATTTTGTTTATGATTTGAAGATTGCATGAATGGAAATGCTTTAAAACTTTTTGTTGTATTCATCAAAGCATGTTCCATGTTTTCATTTCCTTATGCTTTTGCTTATGTCATCCTTTAATGGAAATGAATGTTGTGATAGACTATTTGCATGTTTGCTCTTTTAGTTACATTCTTTATGCAAATGTTTTATTTGTTCCATGTATGGTTGTGTTCTTTAATTATTTTTTTTTAACCATACTAGAACCCAAATCCATCCTTTATGCTTTCTAGTCATTTTTGTGAAATGGATGGTTATGATGTTTGATTCATGTGTATTTGTCATACTTATACATGTTTCAACCTCATAGTAGTGTTTGATCATATGAACCTCTTTGAAATTCATTTCTTGAATTACATAGTTATATCTCTTGAATGATGGATTTCTTAGATGTTGTATTCATATGGTTGACACTTTGGAAATTGCATATTCTTATAAGTCATATTTTTTCAAAATGCAATTTCTCATGTTCATCACTATGCTCAATAGTTATATCATTAAAGTGATGAATATTCATTTATGTTGCTTGATGGAATCTTGTGTTTGTCACATGCTTGCTCTCAAACATGTTCCATATTCAATTGGTAATCAAATGATATCATTTTCAATTAGTATAACTTCCAATTGATGTTATATATTTGTGATAAACCTTGTGCACATTGGATTAAACTTGATAGTAATATGTCTTTGTTCCATGTCACATTCCATTAGCTGCATAAATGGTCATGTTTGCCACCTCTCTTGCTTATTTGGTTAAATCTCGTGACCACCATGTTTATGTGTTAATAATCTTGGTTGGTTAATGATTGAGGTAGGCATCATGGTTTGAATTTCATTTCACTCATCTTACACTTGATAGTCATATTTTATGATTGAGTGAAATGATTTCAAAATTTACATAGCATATGATTTTCATAGTTATATTATTTGATGCTATGTTTAGTAAACCCCTTATCATCATGGATAGCTCTAACTTGGATTAATCCTTCTAGTTACATTCCTTAAGTCCATTTTAGAGTGATTGAGCTAATAAGTCATACTCTTAAATCTCAATTGATATGGTTCTTATTTCAATTGGTATCCATGATAGATTAACCTTTTGACCTTGCTCTTCAACTTTCCTTAAGCTTATAGGTCAATTGGTTTCTCTCCAATTTGGTAATTTGATCATTGAGCCCTATAGTTAATCATTATCAATTGGTATCTAATCCTTCCCTTGAAGTTATCCCTCAATTGGTTAAACCATCTTCTTCTTGCATCTAATAGTTATATTCTTGTCAAAAGTATGACAAAAGAAGATTATGGATTGAGGGGGAGTAAACCTTCTAAGGAAGCATTAGAGATGATCATATTCACCATTGCTATTCCCTTATAACTTACTCACATGCATAATAGCCTGTTAAGTATTTCATTTTCGATTTCATTTGTTAACAGGTGCTACTAAAGGTATTTTCCTTGTTTCATGTGTGTAGGTACCTTTCTTCAATTGCTACCTTTGCAATTTAATGGCAAAGGGGGAGAAAGGATTAAGGGGGAGAAAATGCTCTAGCTACCCAAAAAGGGAGAAAGATCAAAGGGGGAGAGAGCATTCAATGGCAAAGGGAGAGAAAGACCAAGGAGAGAGAGTGCTTGGTCTAAGGGGGAGAGAAGATAAAAGAAAGAAAGCTTGGAGCTAAGGACAAGAAGAATGAAGATCAAAAGAGCTAAAGCCCAAGCTGAGTGAAGGAGCATCCGAAGATTTCAAGCCGTGTCAAGCCAAGGAGCTGAAGACTTAGTGTGAGGTTTAGTGTTAAGTTAAGGTTTGCCATCAAATTGCAAAGGGGGAGATTGTTAGGAATTTTGTGTATTGCAATTTGATGGATGCATATCATTTTAATCATCATTTGATTTCTCACACTTGCATTATTTTAGAAAACATTGAAATCTTATTTTATCCATGCATTGTTTTTAAATATGGTAAAACTCATGTTTTATGCATGAATTGGTTTTAATTTTGGATGCAATTGATTTTGTAAAAGGAATTTCAAAATTCAAGCTTAGCCTAAGTTTTAAAGTTTCAAATGATTTGTGGCTTTTTATGATTCATGATTTTAAAAATACTTAGATTGATTTAAATCATGTTTCAAGCTTGATTTAATGGCCCCAACAAGTCCCACATCAAAAATCTTTGAAAATTGCAAAAGTATGCAAAATGGGAAAAGTGACCCAGGGCCCAGTGTACTCGGTCGACCGGGTACACATCTCGGTCGACCGCGTACACTGCGGGTCGACTGGGCAGAGAGCCGTTTGGCTCTCCAACGGTCATTTTTCTGACCGTTAAGGGTCGGTCGACCGGGCCTGTCATGGGGTCGACCGGGGACACGCAGAAACTCTGTTTTCTGTGTATAAAAAGGCTTCATTCCCTTTGGAAAATTGTTGGAACTTTTGAGCAAACTTGGAGCCTTCTTGGAGGTGTTTGAAGAGAAGATAAAGGGGATGAACCAAGGGGATTAAGGAGGTCATTAAGGAAGCTAAAGCTTGGATCATGAAGTTAAATCTCCAAGTAAGCTTTGCTTAATTTAATCATATGTTTCATGCTTGGTTTTAAATCTTTGGTAAATGTTTTTAGCATGATAACTATGATGAAATGAATTCATTACTTCCATTCAATCTTTGATATTAAGTTGTAATGAATTCTTTTCTTTGATTCAAACTTAGTTTAGTTTTAAACTTTGTTAAACATGTTATGTTTAAAACTTTGATTTCTTTATAACATGTTTCATTAACTTGTTTGAATCATCTTTGTTGTTTTCATTCATTTGAATCTTAAGTCAAACCTTTGTTTTTGAAAACAACATAGCATAGCACATGCATCACTTGATTAGGCTTAAACTTTCAACTTGTGATCTTTTGATTTTCACATCATTAACAAGTTTGTAGTTGTTCAAGTGATTTGCATATAACTTCAATCAAATCTTTGTATGCCTTAACTTTCAAATGCTTCTAGCATACATTGATTAAGCCTTCTTTTTAAACTTGATTGAAGTTTTCCACACACACCTCATTAGCATACATCTTTGCACTCATTAGTGTGTTGTGTGAGTTTAGTTTTCACTTTCAAATTAGCCTATTAAAGAGGCATTGTAATTGTGCTTTAATTGTAATCTCTTAGAGTGTTCTTTGGAAGACACTTTCTTTGAGAAATCATTTCTTTGTAAGGTTATTGCTTAGCCATTTAAAAGCATTGTGTAAAGGTTGTTGTTTAGCCTAGAAAAACAACATTGTAAGGTTATTGCTTATCCTTGGAAAGCATAATTGTAGAGGTTATTGCTTAGCCTTTTGAAAAGCATAATAGTGGAAATCCGGTGGGGTGTGAGGAACACAAGCCGGTAGTGGATGTAGGCACGTTGGCCGAACCACTATAAATATTGTGTTGTGGTGCATGCTCTTGTGGTGATTGTATGTATTTAGCTTCTGCATTATGCTTGTTATCATCACTAGTGACTAGTTAGTTTATAGAAAATTAAAATTGGTCATAGTTAGTCACTATTAGTAGCTCACCCTATTCACCCCCCCCCTCTAGGGTTAGGATCTTGGACTCCCACAAGGACTTTCAATATCATGAGCTGCCCAACTATTGAGAGAGAGAGAGAAGAGATTTTGTTTTTTCTAGAGAGAGAGAGAAGGGATTCCTTAGACACATCACACCCTAATTTAATAACCATATCAACTGACAATCAGATCTTGTATTAATTTATTTGGAAGTTCTTATTATTTTTATAATTCTTTTTTTCTTGGATAAACGTTTATTAAAGTATATTGTAAACTTTTTCTGAATATATTTGCCGTTTTTATATGAATGCAAAACAACATTATATTAAATTTATAATTTCTGTTGATTTTATAAAGACTGCCCAATTTAAATACTGGCTTTGAGCTAGGGCCTATATGAAATAGCACATCTATGGTTTGATATGGGGTCATTTTATTTACTAATTACAAGGCTCATACATATTGTATAATTAATGTTTTACAAAGATTTATCTAAGAGGAGTTTACTCAAAAAATCTCAAAATTCAGTCATTTATCGTGATATGTCCTCGCAAATTGTGTAGCACTAACGAGGTCCTCTCGTCATTTCTTTATATTTTCTAATGCTTTTTTCTGAGTGACGATAGCATCACCATGGGCGATGTATGGACAACGCTAGCGTCGCTCGTACGAACATCTCCTAATGTCTTCTTTTTCCTCTCTTCATATTTCTCCATCTTGTCCACATGGAAGGCTCTCACCTGACCTGCATCCAGTCGAATGGCATCCAAGCAGGGGTGGAGCCAGGATTTCATCTCGGGGGGGGGGGGGGGGGGGGGGGGGGGGGGGGCGCTAAAACTAGAATAAAATTTTATTTCACCAATTATTGTAACTATCATATTTTTAAATTTTCTTTTGACATAGTTGTAAGTTCAAGCATGAAAAAATATATTACGATTCAAGACTAAATTTTACATGAAAATTAAAACCAGTATATATTCAGCCTTAACAAAATATAAGCAAAGAAAAGTCGTAAAATAATTATTTCTTAGTACATTTCAACTCAATCATCTATGAAAAAGGAACTCGACGTTCTTTTAAATCTCGAAAATCGTCTATGATTGATTCTGTGCTAAGCTTCTCAGCAATTTCTTTTTCAATGTACACAATCAAAGAGTCAGAGAGAAAATCATCTTCTATTTTACTGCGAAGCCTAGTTTTGACAATATTCATGGCTGAAAATGATCGTTCAGTAGTTGCAGTAGAAACTGGAAGAGTAAGCACGAGTTCAATCACTCTAAAAACAAGATGGTAGACTGTTTATCTTCTAGTCTTTACCAACCATTGACACAGATCAGAAACATTTGACAATTTTTAAAAGTCTGAATGTCGAACTACATCATACTCATAATGGTGAAGTTGCATTCTCAATTGCATTTTCTCATTTGTGAAGTCTTGAGGATAAAAATTGTCTACCAACTTGCAAATATCATCGCTTCTGAAAGATTCTTGTGCATTTTGAGGATCCAAAGCTGAGCTAAGAATAAGCAACTCTACTGCATGCTCACTAAACCGACCATTTAATTCTTGTAATTGAGAATCAATCGCAGCATAAGAAATTTCTATTCGACAATGATGCTCAATTGTAAACTCATCTTGTTGATGGCGGGCTCGACCTCGTCTCGCAACATAACGAGCATTCATATCTGGGACATCTATATTGCGTGCCTCACAAAATGATTTTACATTGGTAAGTAAAGCATCCCACCCAACATCTCTCAATTTTTGGATAAGTGCTTTAGTAGATGAAACAAGATGCATGGCATTTAAAATGTCTTGAGATTGACATTGCAAAGCTTTACAAAGTAATTCAGTGATCTCCATGATTTCTTTCATAAGATGTAAGATAAAGACAAATTCAAATGAAGTCATTGCCTCATAAGCTGCGTCCGCATCTCCTCGTTGAGAAAAAGTAGTTCCGTCCTCAATGATGTTAATTAGAACTGCACATGTTGGACTAAACATCTTTATCAAGCTAGAAACTGATTTCAAGTGAGAACTCCAACGAGTATCTCCTGCCCGTTGCAAAGAACCAATCTGATTAAGTCCTCTCCCACTCTCGAGCTCATCAATGGCAATCAAATGTGCAATTTCAGCAGCTTGAGCAACTTTTAACTCATCATTACGCTTGCATGAAGCGCCAACAATATTGACAATAGAAGTCAATTTAGTAAAAAATTGATAAATTGGATTAACTTCTTTTGATGCTGCAACTAATGCCAATTGCAAGCGATGTGCTAAACAATGGACATAGTAAGCATATGGACAATCATTCAAAATCAAAGCTTGTAATCCATTCCACTCACCCCGCATATTGCTTGCACCATCGTATCCCTGCCCTCGAATATTCTGAACATCGAGATTATGATAAGACAATACAGCATATATCTCATTTTTTAAGATCAATGATGCAGTGTTGGAGACATGAACAAGCCCAAAAAAATGCTCCCACACAAAGCCATCTTTGTCGACGAATCTCAAAATTATAGCCATTTGCTCCTTCTTTGACTCATCACGAGCTTCATCAACAAGTATACAAAATTTTGCATCACCAATTTCCTCACGAATTATCTTCTTCACTTTGGTTGAAAAAAATATGTAGAATTTCTTTTTGGATCATTGGTGATGTGTAAGAAGCATTTTTAGGAGCTTTATCTAACACAACTCTTGTAACTTTCTCGTTATAAGAACTCAACAAATTCAACATTTCAATATAATCTCCACGATTGATTGAACTTTGACTTTCATCATGGCCTCTAAAAGCACAACCTTGAAATATAAGCCATCGAACTGCATCAATTGAAGCCGTTAGCCGTAGTCGATTGTTTGCAATTTCTTCCGACATGAATTTGTCAAGCACTTTCTGTATGTGTTGAGATTGATTCATCAAGTCTTCACATGATCTCTCGGCAACTTTATGAGGAGAGTTAGGATCCTTCCCCACATGACTCAATAAAGCACAATTTTTTCCATCTTTAACTTTCTTCCAATTCTTAAATCCAGTAAGAGTGAATGCATTTTGCGAAGCAAGCCCAGTTTGCTTATTAAAAAGATAACATGGTAGACAAAAAATAGCATCTTTCTCTGGGGAATATTCCAACCATGAAGGAAATAGCTTTAACCACGAATGTTGAAAGCTACGAAGATGAGTTGTTGATCCAGATTTTGAATACTTTGAAAGTATAGGTTGGTATGGACCAGTCTTAATGTACTTCTGTCGAATTTCATCACGCCGATTAATATCATAATCCCATATCTGTGGATGCAATCCTGGATCACGCTCTAATGAACTAATATCAACTTCATTGATTTCAGTTCTTTGTGATTTTGTAGGACGATCTTCAGAAATTGGATTCTCAACATTAGAGGTCGGCAATGATGCATCGGCTTCTAAGTTTTGAGGATTTTTTTTTAAAAAAAATCCATCAATTGTAGATGACTTTCCCATCTACAAATCAAATAAAAAACATATTTATTATATGTCCAAAATCAAATAATCTCAAATCAGTAAAAAGTCGGCCCCACTATTCAACAAAAAGTTTAGTTAGTTTTTTTCCCAATCTGTGGGGGTTTCACCATTGTGTCCTATTTCCTTTATTATGCTGAACAAAGGTTTCAAGTGCTACGAATGCAAAGTGACTTGAGTTGAAAATTGAAATTTGATCAGGTTGAGTCATGAGTGAACAAATCCAAATTCTTAGATCACTAAGCAAGGCGTTAAACTATGGTGCACAGGGAAGTATATTATATATATAATATAAGCTATGTGAAAGAAAAGTGTAGGACTCATGCCTTCAGCAATTGGTGAATATGCAATCATAGTTTGTCCTGCAATTGGTGAATATGCAATCATATACATTCTCTGGAAGAAACACTCCTGTCCTGTATATGAGGTTGTAATTAAACTGATTTGAAACCAATGGGATACATTGCTTCTTCAAATGATCATAAGCAATATTAACTAAGGGCGAGTTTGGATATTAACCAAATTGAAGTTGTTGGAATATTTTGGTAGAACAGGTCAGGAACAATATCAGGTTGGAGCTCCGCCCCTGGTTTTACCTTGTGTAATTAAATGCCACTTTAAAATAGCATATGTTCATTTGGAGAGGGAGAAAAATGTTCAGAACCCTCTCAGAGTATGTGAAAAGTGGAAATCACATTTGGGTGTACCTGGCAGTGGCGGGCCGGCGGCGGAGGCACTCCTGGGAAAGGGGGAAGGTGGCGGCGTGGCACTACTACGGCTGGGAGAGGGCCAGAGGGGAAAGGTAGCGTGAGGCCCAGCCGCTCCTTCTTCTTCCTCTTCTTCTTCTTCTTCTTCTTTTCTTCTTCTTCGTTAATGGCTAGGGATTTTCTTCTTCGTTAATGGCTAGGGACAGGGGCAGCCGGACACTCCTCTTCTTCGTTTAGGGACTGGGTTTTGGAAAAGGGTGAAATGGCCAAATGGGAATAGGGTTTTGGAAAAGGGGCTGAAGAGGGCTTTTCCTGGAAATGACGATGGATTGAGGTGGGGGGGGGGGGGGGGGCAGGTGGATTGATCAAATTTCTTGGGGGGCAGGTGGATTGATCAAATTTCTTGGGGGGGGGGGGGGGTGGCATTTTGATCATCTTAAAGCATTTTGCCCCCCAGGCCCTCATGTGGCTCTGCCCCTGCATCCAAGATTAGCAACAACAATTTTATACTGTTGGGTTCTGGCATCCTCCTTCTCTCCTTCTCCATTCTCCATCTTCTTCCTCCTTCCACCTTTCCTCTCAAGATCTCTCCATCTTACCCTCTCTTCCCCTCTTTCTCCCTCTACCCAAAACTGGGAAGAGAGAAATTGTTAGACAAATTTCTTACAAGAAGACTGTTCCTATATATTTATGGGAGAGCGATGAGGATGAAGGCCCACAAGGGTTGTCTCCATGGAGTACAACCATAAAGAGATTCAAACCGCTCGAGGGAAGTTATGGGTTGGATGACCTAAGTGGATTTCCATCAGACCATAATTCAACAAGCAACAAATTGGGTTCATATGTGGGATAAAACTTTGACACAAAAAGTCTTATACACAAGTAACAACTACAGAGAAATTGATCAAATTAGAATAAATCTTAGATCTTTTTCCTTGAAAAGAATCAAATTTACAATTGCTCAAAAGTACAAAGTTTGCTAATCTTGGATGCCATACGACTGGATGCGGGTCAAGTGGGAGTCTTCCATGTGGACAAGATGGAGAAATAGGAGAAGGAGAGGCAAAAGAAGACATTATGAAATGTTCGGATAAGCGACACTAGCGTTGCCCATGATGACACTATCGTCGCTCAGAAAAAAGTATAAAATAATATAAAAAATTAAAGAGAGGACCTTGTTAGTGCTACACAATTTATGAGGACCTTTCGCAATAAATAACTGAATTTTAGGATTTTTCGAGTAAAATTTTCTTTATATAAATTCTTTTGTTATTATATAATAAAAATTGATTTCTACGCGTATAACCAAACAATTTTATATGCTTTTCCTTGTTAAGAAGTAAATACAAAATTCGATCTAATCAAATAATATTCTCTTAAAAAGTAGCTTTAAAAAAGTAGATTTTTAGAAAAGGTTGGGGGGTGTGCGCGCTTTTTCTTTTTCGTTAGTGGAAGTGATTTTAGAATTGATGGGCTGAGCTCTTTTTCTTGTACTGGGGCCAGGGAATTTCTCCCATCTCAACCTTTTCTTTTTCATTAGTGGAAGTACTTTAGAATTGATTTGATTTCTATGAAAAACTTTAAATAAATATTATTTTAATATTTAATATATTTATTATATTTTTAGAGAGGACACCATCTCTCTTTCCGCCAAATCTAATTAAATGTTAATTTGACTGTATACCAAATCATATTAGAGTAAATTTTTATGAGAATTCATAATTCATTTATGTAAGTAGGCTCGTTTAGGCGCATCATGAGTTTTTCATGAGTGAGTGTGACTCTTTCTAGAAAACTTTAGCTCATGGATCATTGTCATTTACGGATGAAGTTACTGAAATCAACACTTGATCAACGGACAGTAACTTGGGTTAGGTTGTCCGTGGTGTATGTTCAGATATTTTATGTATAATAATAGTAATGTGTTTATTAGGCCCAACTTAAACTCCACACATTTACTTTTTAAATTAAAATTATTGCCCCAAATCCAACTTAAAAGACTCAAAACTACCATTTAGGCTATAGCTTGTAAGGCTAATAATGATGTGGCCTCGATTTATTGGGTTGGTTTCAAGTTTGGGCATAATTGGGTGGGTTGGTCAGATTCTACCTTAGGCTATATAGGGGTTGAAATGGGTTAGGTAGGCTAATGTTGTGTTGATATTTTACGGCATCGTACAACAACAACCTAAATTCAAGTGAAGAAGGGAAATGGGTACAAACAACCGTGTGCTAGGAGAAATGGTTTGAAAAACCTTTTGAAAGAGAGAGCAGTTGGAAGAGCACCAAGTGCAGGATACGGGAAGTCGGGACTGGATTTTCGAAAGGACACTTTTACTTTCTTTTGTCATTTTATTTCTTTATTATTTTAAAAATTGAAGAGGGGCAAAATTAGTAAAACACACAATATTATCCATTAAAAAATATAAAAGCCATCTGTCCACTTTTTATTTTCAAAAATTTCAATGGGGAAGTAATTATTGTACTGTACCCACCTGTACCCAAGTAGCCACTAGCACCGTGAGTCACATGAGGATACCTTAGGGGTCTAAATTTGGTGAGGTAAAACTCTATAGTGATTTTAAGCGGACCATTCATTAATTTGCCACCAACAATTGTAGCCTGCCTGTCATGCATTCGGCAAGACTTGTGGGGGTAGACTAGGGGTGTACACCGGGTTTTAAAACCCGGTCCGATCCGGCGATCCGAACCTAATCGGGCGGGTGACATAGGCTCTTTTACCGGGTTGGGTCTCGCTCGTCCCGATAAGTCCTTATCCGGACCGGGTCCCGAGTTAAGAAAGTGTAGTTAATCGGGTTATCGTGTCACTTATATATTTATTTGTATATATATATATAAATAAACATTAAAAATATATATTTACTGTATGTTTACTGTATATATATATATATTTACAGTATTTATTTTATCTCAATTATTGAAATTTTTAGTTCTAAAAAAAATATTATAAACTTTATAATTAACCGGGTGACCCGATACATGCTGTTTTGAGGTCTCTCTGTCTATATAGTCATGGAACTCTATTTTAAGTCAAATTATTGTTTTGAGCACAACATTTTGTGTTTTTTTATATGTATTTATGCAAATATCATTGGTGGAGATGCCCATAATTAATTAGCAATGGTTATTGTGCCAGTTTTCTACTTATACTCGCTGGGCCGCAAATGATCAATTCAGACTTCATGAACATACATCAAAATTTACTGTAAAGCCCACCACCATTTAAAATGTCGTTTTTATAAATGGATTGATGAATAAAAAATATTATCATCAGTAAAAACTCAGGTCCTTTAGTAATATAACGTGGGCCAAACTCATACCCACTAGAATCGAAGAGCATACCTAGCTTTTCTTTCTTGTAGTCCCCATTGGCCCATTGTGTCGAATCGAATCTCTTCTTGACTCACAAGAAGACTTGGCTAGCTTTTGATTTTATACTAATGTTAGAATTACTACTTGTGTTTCTCTTGATCGTTCAGATCTTTCTCCCTCGTTTCATCTCTTCTCACTCAGCAGTTAAGGTGCTGGAACCATGGATTCTGCAATTTCAAAGGTGGCAGATGCAGGTTTAAGCTCCCTTTTCCAATCTATGTTTGATACTTTGACCCCCAGCATCCTCCAAAGCCTAGGCTTTCTCTTCGGCGGCGTTGAAGGAGAGGGCCAAAAGCTCAAATCAACCCTCTCCAGAATCCAAGCCCTTCTCAACGATGCAGAAGACAGACAAATCAGAGAGGAATTAGTCCGCCTGTGGCTGAGAGAACTCAAGGATGCTGCCTACGACGCCGAGGACATCGTCGATGAAGTCGAATACCAAGTCCTTCGTTCCAAAATAGAAGGAGCCCAAATGCAAACAAGAAAGAAGAAACTGACTGATCAGGTATCTGACTTACTCTCTAGCTCTGTTTCCAATCTTAACATGGGTCCTCGAATTAAGGAGATCAGAGAGAGATTAGAAGAGATTGAGAGCAGAAGCAATCACCTCCACCTCAAAGTGATGCTCAAGTCTGAAATGCTCATACCTGGAAAGAGGCATCCGACTAGCTCCATCATAGATGAGTCGATTGTATTCGGAAGAGAAACTGACAGAGAGAAGGTGGTTGGTTTGTTGACATCGGACGGCGACTCTTCGGCCGCCAACTTGGGTATCCAGGTCGTTCCCATTTGTGGTATGGGAGGACTTGGGAAGACGACGCTTGCTCAACTTGCCTACAATGATGAACACGTGGTGAAACACTTTGAGGTAAAAGCCTGGGTTTATGTGTCTGAAGATTTCAATTTAATTAAGCTCACAAAGGCCATTGCAGAGTCTGTTCCTGGAAGCAGTCCTCATCTTATCAACTTGGATGCAATTCAAGTTAGTATTAAGGAGGCTCTGAAAGGGAAGAGGTTTTTGCTTGTGTTGGACGATGTTTGGCATGACAACTGTAATGACTGGGATGCCCTACGAGCTCCATTGATGGTTGGGGCAAGAGGAAGTAGAATTCTAGTAACCACAAGAAGCAAAAGGGTTTCGTCAAACATGGGAACGGTTCCCACTCACTCTCTGCAGGGTCTGTCAGATGATGATTGCTGGTCTTTGTTTGAAAGACGAGCATTTGTAGATGGGGATTCAGATGCACATCCGGACTTGGTGAAGATAGGCAAGGAAATTGTAAACAAGTGCAATGGGTTGCCTTTGGCAGTGAAGACACTGGGAGGTTTGTTACGCTCTCAAATAGATATTGTCGAGTGGGAAGCAATCTTAAAAAGCGAGATATGGGACTTGCCAGAAGAAAGAAATGACATTTTGCCCGCCCTAAGATTGAGTTATCATCATTTGCCAGCACATTTGAAGCGGTGTTTTGCATATTGTGGCTGCGTAGTTCATAAAGGCTCGAATGGGGTCGGAGGCGATGAATTAATTCTGAACTTGATGGCACAAGGTTTTATTCAGCCTAAAAAAAGTACTAGTGAGCAAATGGAAGACATAGGCGGGGAATATCTTGCTGATTTGGTTTCAAGGTCTCTACTTAATCGTGAAGAAAGTTACAGGAGTTTTGAATACACAATGCATGACCTCACTCATGATCTCGCACGTTCTGTTTTAGGAACTGATTTTTGGAAAATAGGAGATGAGAAGTCACATGGAAATGCTGAAAAGGCTCGCTACATGTCAGATATCGATGTTGTTTTCTTGTCACATCCTCCTTCACAATCATGGAATTTTGAGGATTTATTTTGTTTGAAAAGTTTGCGCACTGTGTCATTGTCACACACTGGGAATATCCCAGCTGATTTGTTTATAAAATTGAGGCACATACGCATTTTGCATTTGCTTGCAAGTGACATCACTGAATTGCCAGAATCAATTGGAGATTTGTTACAACTTCGGTATCTTGATTTGTCTCGTACTAACATTGAAAGGTTACCGAAATCAACAACCAGACTCTACAATCTACAAACCTTGATATTGGATTGGTGCACGAAGCTTGTAGAGCTACCCAGTGACTCGAGCAACCTTGTCAACCTAAGACATCTACAACTTTCAAATTCATCCTCAGTTTCTATCCCGCCAAGAATTGGGACATTAAAAGGCCTCCAAACGTTGAGTGATTTTAATGTGGGAAAGGAGATTGGGCGTGGAATAAACGAGTTGAAGGACTTGATACATCTAAGAGGAAGTCTTCGCATCTCACAGCTTGAGAATGTGGTCAAAGTGGAGGAGGCCAAAGAGGCTCAGTTGAAAAATAAGCAAAAAATTGACCACTTGGAGTTGCGATGGAAATGTGACGTCGTGGACTTGCAGCAAGAAGGCATTGAGGAGGAGGTGCTCAATGCCCTCCAACCTCACACCAACCTCAAAAACCTTGAGATAGATGGCTACTGTGGTGTCAGATTTCCAACATGGTTGGGGGACTCGAGCTTCTCCAAATTAATTTCTGTCGATTTGTTCCGCTGCAGATGTCGTCTCCTCCCACCTTTTGGCCGACTTCCTTCTCTCAGGCATCTAAATCTCATATATCTTTATGAACTAAAAAAAGTTGGTCGTGAGTTCTATGGCGATGGCACTGTGACAGGTTTCCCACCATTGGAATCATTAAATTTTCACTTTATGCCTGATCTGGAAGAATTGTCAGGCCTAGAAAGTGATATTAGGCATATTCGTACAATTAATATCATCAATTGCTCCAAGCTGAGCTTGATCTCATTGCGGTATCTTACCTCTCTACAGGATTTGGGAATTGACAACTGTCCCGAGCTTACATCCCTGTATGATGTGGATTTGCCCGCTACTCTTGATGATGGGCTCGGAAACTCAAATTACATCAATCCGTCCTGCTTGCCAAAAGGGCTGAAAGAGCTGCGCCTGTACAGTTGTCCAAAAATTCCTTCCTTGCCTGAGGAGCTGCTAACCACCCTTCGGTCTCTAGATATTCACGATTGTCCTTTGCTGGTGGAAAAGTATCTGGTCTTAGCAGAAGGAGGCAACGGGTATCGGTGTAAGATATCACACATCCCAGAGATACACTTTCTAGGTTATTACAAAAAAAGAAAATAATGAAGAAACCGATTCTCCCCGGAGATTGTGCTGACAGATCATTAAACTGGGAGACAGCTGATGGCGTCTCTTATTCCCCCTCCCCCAATCTCTCTCCCTCTCAATCTACCGTCATCGGCAGCGATCATCACCAGTAGCTACGATAACCACCGGAAGCAACCTTTTCCTCTCCTCTCCTTAAGTCACTGGTACGAGTACGAATACCTTCCTTTCTCTCTCTCTCTCTCAGTGTTTGTGCATTTAACTGGTGTTTATGAAAACCCATTTCTATTGTTGAATCGATTGGAACCATTTCTACTTGCGAAAACCCTGTAGAAAGTTCCTCAATTTTCTCTACTTAATCAAGCATGCTTTCGTAAGATTCTGCTGATATGATTTCTAGATTGGGATTTGTTAAATTTTTTTCCTGTTGCATGTTTATATATTTATTTATTGTGGTCGAGATGGAATTGAAAGATTGCATTTTAGTGTTGATGCTGACACTGATTTGACGATGAGGTTTAGGGAAAAAAGTAAAAATAAAAAGCATGCCGAAACTTATATATTTTCTGATTGTCATGTCATCCCAAACCAGATTGATGTCTATGCTTCTAAAAGTGCTAAAAATTTATTGAAGTGTGTATATCTGTCTTCTTTTTCTTGTTCTTAGCTTAGATCTGTTTGCAACAGTGGGCATGCAGTGAATCCCCTCGTACAAAAATGATTATAAATGTTTTTAAATGCAGTTGGGTTTCCACTACATGTTTTAAACCAAAATAATGAGCCAGATATAACAATTGGAGTTGTCTCTCCCCTTGATCGCTCCCAGACCAGAGCCAGCAGGGCCACCATTTAAAAAAGATAAATTTTTGGGTTGGGGGTTTGCGCGGGGGGGGGGGGGGGGGGGTGATTGGCATATGTGAGAAAAAAATTAAAAAAAATAACTATGAAATTCCTATCACATATGGGGTTTTACAAAAAATTAAAGGGGCTTTCCACAGTTTCTAGGGGAGCTATGGCCCACCTTTGCCAATACCTAGTTCCGCCCCTGATCACTCCCTAATTACCTTATCTGTAAAATTTGGGCCTGACCGTCATTCGTAGTAGAATGCATTGTAGATGACTATAAAAGTATGGAGGAGTGGACACTGCATTCATATGTAGCCATCTCATGTTGGCTTAATTGGATGCATAGCCACATGGGGACCATTTGGAAGGTAGGATCATGTTGTCTCCTTGATCGCTCCCAGACCAGAACCAGAAAAATAATGAGCCAGATATAACAATGGAGTTGTCTACTTGATTATAAATGTTTGGATTTTGTTGACCAACCGCCACACAAAGTAGACCCATTACTAGAAGATGAAATCTGTCTCTGTGTTGATTCATTCTAAGGAGATATCTCTTTCTTAGAATGAAAGGAATGTTGGGAGTGACCGTGATTTGGGGATGGGTAAATTTTGTTGAGCAATACCACTTGATGGTCCAGTAGACTCCACCAACTAAAGAGGTATTTCCTTCAAATGTTGCGAGGTTAGGTTGCTGTAGGGTATGTCTTTGTAAGGCAACTGACTGTAAGTCTTCAAAGCTTGTAAAACTGTTAAGAGATGGGGCTAGAAAATAACTTTAATTATTGCATTTGTGTATGTAGAGGAGAAAAATAGTTAGTAAGACGATGCCTACTTGCCGAGATCTTTTTTTTTATTTACTGAGTTGAAGAATTTCACAAAATCTACTGTAGGTTCGCTAACACCAACTCAAAACTCGACTAATATGAATGTAGGACCCAAGTATTGTTTATCTAAAATTATACAACCTTGATACAAGATCTATATGACATGGAAGAGTTTGGTAATTGGCATATACATTTATTTTAGTTGCTAATGAAAAATACATCAGAATTTAACATTTCCTAATATTCTGGGTTTTTCAATATTTTTTTCAGATTTTTTTTGCCTCAAACAAAATTCACTCAGATACCCATGCATATTGCAACTGCCTCCTTTTTTGTTTTTTAATCACATTATTTTGAATCTAATGGTGGAGTCCCTCTCGCTTAGGCTTTTTGTTTGCCCATATCGGACCACAATGCCAATTGGAGGTTACATTTCTTTTGAAATTTTCTTGTAGGATTAGAAGCTGAGAAGTTAGAATGGGGAAATGATGGCAGCATGGGCCTGAATTACACAAAGATACCTTACAGGATTTGACCTCGTTCTTGGTGCTGGTATTTATATCCTACAGCTCTTTTTTCCCTCAGTTTTGAACTCTTCTTATTCATTGATTAATTTTATACTGCAAATTTTGTGTTTTAACTCCTTCTTGACAATATATGAGCTTTCAACATTGCAGCATTCCTTTTACCAAAAAAAAAAACACACACACATTTCATCATTCCTCCACTTTTTGATAGTGTAGAATAGCTTCTCCGTCTTAGAAAAGGCTAGTGCAAATTCATACTAGCCCATATACCTCGAGCTAAAATGTAAGTAATAACCTTTCCATGGAATATGAAGTTTTGATATACGATTGCTTTATACTCGAGTGCCTCGAATGGGGATAAGGAATAATGTCCTGCACTGGATCCCCCACCAGCTGCAAAGCATGTGGGGTTTGTTAATAAAAACCGTTGGAGCTTATTCAACCTACCATGGATGATGCCACGCCTTGATTGAAAAATCTCTTCAGTTTCTGGCCCATTTCTGTATCCTCTTAGCCCTCAGTTTGTGAGTCACCGATCTTACAGTTAAGATCTAATATTGGATACTTAATGAAACATCTATAGCATGCAGTGAGCTCCATCATAGTTCCTTTCTTTTATGGAACCATAGCTCCAAATGTGTGTAACCACCCTACGCAACACTGGAATAGCAATTGTGCAACACATACCACATGCCCATTTGTGACAACATGAAATGGGGTCACAAATTCTTCACCGGTGCTTATTTATTACGTTCGTAACCCCTTAATAGGGTCTCTCTGGATGCCTTTCAAATTGTAAGCGAACCACACTATTTTTGCAGGGTGGATGTTTTACCATTCTTCTGTGTTGTTTGAGGTCATGTGGGAAATGGTAACCCGATTACGTTGGTTTCCTTTTTTCAAATTCTTTGCTCATGAGTCATTATGTGTGACCTGTACTGTTGCCTGCTTTGATTTAGGCAGAATAGCGTCATACACACCTAAATATGTGTATCTGCACATCCAGATGCATTTTAATTTTTAGTCATGTCTGCTTTGCCATCACCAGAAAATTCATAAAAATAAGAAGAATTAGGAGAGGGAGGCTGGGGTGCGGAGATGTGTATGAACTAATATCTGGTGCATTGGAGCTGATACTGTTATCAATTTTGAATTGATTGGACAAGTCAAGAAATTCACATCCAGCTAATGTTATTTTTTTTTTCTAGATGATACTAGTAGCTGTACATTATGCAAAAGTATTCTGACTACTTGGAGCCTGGGCTTCATGACATCCAAATGGCCAATTGTTTTTTCTTTACAAGAACTCAGTAAACTAAATGAAAATTAGTTTACCAGGCAACTTACTTGTAATTATCTTAAAAGAAGATGGTCATTCTTGTCTTTTTGTATGACAAAGCAATCAGATGCAATCTCAATTTGCATATATGTATATACCATATCTAAGTGTTAACACTTACTAGTTATATCAAGAACTTGGATCTCTATGCTAATGCACAAATTATTTGCACTTGGCACAGGATGGATGCAATTGCTGTTGATGGTGATGAAGCTATCTGGCATGGAATGAAGATCAATGAAGTAGACGAGACCCGGTCAGTGGTCAGAAATCTCGAAAGTGTCATTTATGAGATCAAACTTCAACCAATGCTTGGAATACACATACCTTTTATTTTTGTTTGGATCAAGCTAGGTGTATATGTTGCCCATATACTGTACGAACCCGTGGACATGACAGGAATACAGATTTTACACATACAAAGTGTAGTTATGGATATGATGTGACACACTAGATTACCCATTTTGAAGTATCCATGTATCATAGGTCACTAGTTAAGTTACTGCAACACAAGAAAATGTTGCATAACCATGGCAAACCTTGCTAGAAGCCTCTTGTGTAAGTTTTATTTTGTTCTTTGCTTCAATGAGGAATTGATCATGACATGGTTCTCTAGCAATTGATAATTCATTCATGGTGAACCTATGGTGGGTTTTTCTAAGAAGGAAACCTAAGAATGTACGTATTATACAGTTACTGAAGATTTTAAAATCAGTTCAAATCAGTTCAACTCAGCAGAATAGAAATATTCCTTCCTATTTGTTCAGGTAATATTAACTTAACAATAAGTTTAGTGTTTAATCTAACTTAACAACTTCCTAGCAGTTTGTTTGATTTTAATCAATCTTTCTCCATACTGGACCCCACCGGGTATGATGGGTCATGGCTGTCGCTTATGAATTATTAAAAATTGACCTCATTAAATATTTCTTTATATCTAGTCGAAGATGATAGCTTGGGACAGTCGAAAGATTTCATTTTGTATCTGGTTATATGGGATGGTTGAAAATGCCCAATGAGTCATTCTGGCTGAATATGAATATGGCAACCTTCGGAAGGCTTTGAAATTTCAAAGTTGGGGCATTCTAAATGCCTATTTCATTTTGGCTACTTCATTTTAGCTGTTTTCTCCGGTTGTTTCTGTGTAGAAGGGTGACTGACCAAGTTAGCTAGAAGTGGATTGACTGCATTTTTTTTTTTTTTTTTTTACACTAATGCACTGCAAAAGAAGATAAATTCTGAATATACCAGATGAGAGTTGATTGATTCAATTCTCCATAGAACACAATTTAAGCATACCTTCTTCTCGAAGACAGGCACAACAAACCGGAAACACCGCAAATTTTCATAGTAATAATGTCATCTGGCTTTGCAGCAGTCTTCAGATTTTCATAGTAATAATGTCATGTGGTCATCCATTGCAATACAATCAATAGAAACTGAAACTTCATCCATGATCTAATCTCTCTTGACCGAGAACTAGAGAAGAAGAAAACACACGCACAATCACACACACACGGAGACAAGCTAGAAAGCTTCTAATAGACATTAATAGTAATACTGCTGCCAATTTTCTTCTACCTTGTATCACCAACGACAGCCAATTTGATGGTCAAGATGATTTCATCAGTGTGATTTTCAGGATAACATTTCAATGTTCAGGGTTTACACACAATGATGCCTCAGTGAGTAGTCCACAATCCAATGACTTGGGTTATTATCAACTTGGTGGGCTAAAGAACAAGGGTTGGATAGATCTTTATGGAGCTGCCAATGGGGTAATTAATTTTTTCTATCTGGCCACCTTCATAATTGCCATGCATCCAGGTGAGAGCTCCGTAGGAGGTGTGCAACTAAGCACATTCCACGACCCCCTCCCATATGATTGTCATGCATCCAAACTAGTCCAACATCTAAGTTTGTTACACTAAATACACTTAGAGTAGAAAACTAGGACTAATCTTGACAACTACTCTGATTGTCATGCATCCAAACTAGGACTAATGAAACCACTTAGTGGTTTCATTCAGAATAGCCAATAGATGTTTGTAAGAATACAATGGCTCAAAAACAGAACACATGTGATAGGACACCTAGTTAGATTCCTTTACTTATCTTTCACAAAAACAGAACTACGTGGTAAGATGATCCACCTTTGGTGTGGCATGCATGTCTTAAATATAGACCATCTAATCATGGGATGGGATCCTTTGTCGATGGACAGTAGGAAAAAAAAATTGCATTGCCATGAAAGCTGTCGGACCCTGCGTACAGTGAATTCTGTTTGCATCCATGCCAATCTACCAATGATCCCCACCTTCTACATCCAGGCCACTCAAAATACACTTCCAAATTTCACTCTAAATGGAGGAAGGCCTAATGTCAGGTTGATCATATCATGACATGTGAAAGATGTCATTTACACCTGCTTTACTTCATATTACAAATCTGGATCCTCGAGGCTGTGATTCACAAGATTGGCGAAGCTCCACAGTAGGGCTCAATTATTAAAGATCTCAACCACAAAAAATAAGTGTCCTCTTTTCTTATGCTTAGAGCTGGCGAAATTTTACTTCAATCGGAGTTGGAACCCAATTATAAGATTAACTACATATAAGTCCCAACTACTACTTAGATTGAAAATTTTGGCCAAATCCTATATAGGACTTAGACATTTTATTTTGAACCGTTCGGACTGTAATAGGTGGATTCCACTGCCAAGACTCAAGAAATTTCTCACGAGTCTGAGCCTAAAGAACCCTCACTCTTTAATTACTTGTCAATACAGTGATCTAAAAGATAATAATACATGTGATCAATCTTATAGTGGGCCTAGTTACTCCAAAGGAAGAGCATTATTTGAAGCTGTTTGGATTTAAGAAGGTAGGCTTTGCTGATGGATTTCATTGGCTGCACAGGCACACAGAATTCTCTATTCTGTACAGGATCAATATACTCTAACCATCTTCTTTGTCCATGCAATTAAAGGCAGTTATATTTGTTACCCCACCAGTTGCTTTAATAATACATTTTCTAATCGAAAGCTGTTAAAGCCAAAGCTAAAACACGATGCCATTTGTTATATTCAACTAATATTCTGAACTATACCTCGAAATATTATACATCAAATTCAAGGATCTTCCCCATTCCAATGGAGAATACATTAATTGCAGATCAACTTGCCTGATTACATCCAGAGTGTGCCCTGCTTAAAATTTCAGGCTACAGCAGAAAAAGAGGCAGCATGTTCTTTCTGTCTTTCCAATCAAATTAGTTCTAGATGATACACATACACTTGTAACACGTTTTGCATGAAGTGCACAGAGATTTCCATCTTCAAACAAATGAACCAAAAAGTCTTCAGCCGCCTGCATAATCATCAATGTTTATGTGAAGTTACGAAATGTGATTTTGTAAAGCATAAGAAATTGATGAGAAATGAATATTGGGTGCATAGATACACATATAGACTGCATTAAATCAACAAATTAATGCAAAGACAAATGTTGGAGAACCTAAAGCAACTGCAATACCTTGTAAGCTTGGTACCTATCATAGCTCGCCAATAGAGTTTGAATCAAAATGACACCCAATCCTCAATAGAAGGAAACGTGACTAGCTGTGAATTCATGCACTTTCAAAGAGGCTAGACCTATCAAAGCTGATACGACCTGGACCTGGACCCACTTAGGTTGGGCCGACCTAGGTCCACACCGGCAAACATGGCTATATTGACCTGATTTCACTTAGAATTAGCTATGTGGATCTTACTCATATTGACTGATTGTGAGATATGGTGAGTCTGGGCAACCAATGAAGATATCTTGTTTTCCTTTTCCGTTGAATATATTAGTTGTGTAATTCCCCAATACAATATATTATATATTGAACAATTCAAGAAAATTATACTTACACACATATACTATATATTGTGCCATTCAAAGGGATTGGCACTCACTCTTCTTCCATTATTTTGTCATTAGTTTTTCTAAATCTCTATTATTTTTTTTATGGATATGATAAATTGTGCAGATGCTATGCTAAAAGGAGTAAGATTTGCAAGTATTAGATGTGCCCGTAGCACATTACGTAGATCCTTTATGGGAAGGAATCCAATGGCGAGATCTACTACAGATCAAGTTGTGGGCCCAGATGAATCGCATCAATCTATCTTTCAAGCAGAGTCATGATAGATCTCCATCTATTCAAGTGCCGCCAAAATATTAGAAGCGAAAGCAAAAGCAGAAGGAAAAAAGGGAGAAAAATGAAAGCACTGAGTAGCAGATGCAGACTCGAGGTCAAGTTTTTTTCAAGCGGGGAAGTTCACACAAGAGTGTATGAAGCCCAATTGAGTCCTAATCAGGCCCATAATGAAAATGTAGGGTTGGCCCATGTGTACACCACTTTTATTGGCTCTACATGCACAAAACTTGAGACCCATAGCCAAATGATGTGGGACGCCTGTTAGCTTCTTAACTTACTAATATTAGAATGTGAGTCCGGACTTCTTAGTCGCTAGAGATAGTATAAATACATTATGTATGGGACATCTGACCCAAGTTTGGATGATTTAATTTCTTTTAATTAAAGTGATGCATGGTTGCTCTTTTATCCTCTTCTCCGTTGGATTGAGAGTGCGTCTCTGAAAGGATTGAAAACAATCGAGTGGGAATTAGCAATTTGGGGTAAGCTAATTAATATTCTACTTTACTCCTTGTTATTCCATAATTGGTTGTAGATCCGAGTAGAGGATGTTTAATTTGGGTTTTTTTTTTTTTTTTTTTACACAATCAAGTTAAATCCATTAGGACTCATTAGATGGTCCGATTTTGCTAATTGGGACTACATCAAACTCTTTCCACGAATAACCTTGCAACAGTCTACAAGCTAGCTAGTCATATATTCTGAGTAGGCAAAAGTCAATCTGACTCCTATTAATTCCAATCTTAAGGTAATTAAATGCTCATCTCTCTACTAAAAGTAGTTGTTTGTTATTACAATATCAAATATGCCAATGTAAATTCCAAGATGCTGTCTCCTAACTCATTATTTTCTCCCAGTTCTTATCCTCCATGCACTCTCTAATACCATCTGCTATCCTTTCCTACATGCTCAATTTATGTCCCCTCCGACAAAAATATTTTCATTAATTGAAGTTTCTCATGCTAAACCATCCATCTTCTCCCAAAATTCTCTCTTAACAATTTCATTTGAACCTACTTAGGGTGCATGGGCACCAATGCCATGTATAATATCCTCCCCCTCACACTAGGTTAATTATTAGTCGATCACCCGACTTACCCCCACAGTATCTTTTCACTTTGAAATCATTATCTACTAGTATGCCCACTCCATTTCTTACATCAATAAATGAAACATAATCTTAAAAGATAATTTTTTATATATATACATCTAATTCATATAAAAATCAAGGTAAAAAAAAGGAACTCGATTACTTGATGCTGTGTGTATTTCGCCCATCATTGAGAAATAAGAACTTTTATAACAAAACTAAAGCAGTAGTGACCAACATTTAAAACACTACATCTCCCGGCCTCAACACTACTTAGCAACATTTAATAGTTCTTTCTTTTATCTTCCAGTTACTCTTGGAGTGCCATAAGCTTCAACTGTCTATCGGCTAACTCCCTTGGAATAAAAATTAGTTATTTCTCTAACATAAAAAACAAAATATAAGGAACATGAGGACGAAATTAATAAATGCAACTATTTGAAAACTACATGCATATGCAAGCATAAACACCCAAGATTCTGGAACATGTTTTATGCAATAATGAGCTAATTCCTAATAACATGAAAATAAGCAATTGGTACCCTTCATAGTAGGATGTAATTGTTCAAGTATAAAACCTATGTTATGTAACACTTTCTCAAGATCTTTTAATGGACTTTGTTTTCTCTATTGGACGACAACATTTTTCCATAATTTGAGTATAGATTGCAGACTTGCAAGGAAAAGAAGACTGCCAAATACCTTTCCTTATGATCAAAACCTAATCAATTTTCACATATCCCAACCATGAAAGAAATTTAAAAAAAAAAAGAAGTCTGTGAGGTCTTCAAATCATCTACATTTGCACCACATACACTTGAAAGAAGAATCAATTATAGCAGAAATCAAAATGGGAATAATGGAACTGATCACCAAATGAGATTGAGAGGGTGGATGGATGGATGCTCACACATCGAATGAAAGGCGCGTGGGGAATCAGGAGCTCACACGACCTCTGATATTTCTCAATCTGTCGAAGAGCCACTGTCCCTCGACGCCAGCGGTACTGCCGCTTTTTCCGGTTACTCCCCTGTTATATTTCAATTTATCGAAGAGATTTCAAGAACCCATCTCATCTCAAATCCAAAAACAAATACGCAATCGATCGAGAGAGAAAGAGAGTACCGAAACAGGGTCAGTTGATCCTCCATCAGCTCTAGAATCTGTTAGAAACCGGGAGAGAAGGATAAAAAAAAGGAATTAGCGTTCTGCAAACGTGGTAATCATAGTTGGATGGATGGATGGATAGATAGATAGATAGATAGATATATAGAGATGGAGAGGGGAGATGGGGGATTGAGTTCTGACCGAGTTGACTCGTTGTTGAATAGGAGGGGTGTTTGCGAGGACTTCGTCGCGGCGGGAAGTGTTTTTGGCAAGCCAGCATGAGAGAGAGAGAGAGAGAGAGAGAGAGACCTTTCTCTCTAGTCTTCCAATTTTGAATATTTCTGATAGATGACCATAGGCAACAATACCTCTTTTTCTTGGCCCTCATTCAAAAACAAGTATGAGTTGGGATCCATGAGTGTCCCACTCAGGTTTTCTATGAGTCTTTAAGGAGAGCAACTCCATCATGCACCCACCTATTTTACCATTCAAGCCACTCAAAATGAACACCCTACTGTCACATGAGTATATCAAAATATTATTCTAACATGATAAAAACTTCAATTGATGGCATGATTTATTAATCACATTATTATTATTGTTGTTGTCAGTGTTATTATTATTTGCTAGATTGGATCATTGGTCAATAAATGGTACTTTCAAGGTGAACCAAGGATCGGACCTGGTTGGTACCGTGAGATAAAAGTGTCTTGCCAATCTTAGCCATTATTAGTGGTTTGACTAATTACATTATTGATTACGCGCTCACACCTACTGTGGAACCAACCCACTACTGTTGGAGCTCCGGTACTTTAAATCCACTAGTTCCGGCTTCCTAGGTTTGGGCTTTATAAAGGCTAAGTAGAATGGCTCCAATTTAGCAACCCATAGGCTCAAAGCTAAGCCCTTTTCAATTCAAGCTGGGTTTTATCTTGGTCTGTAGTTGACCATCCTGTTACTTGGACCTCTAGTTGGTATCCGAATAGGTGATTCCGTACATTTCAATGGCTGTGATGGTTCAACTAGTGGGACCCACCTGCATCCATCCTCCATACCCACTAAACTTGTCTTTCACAAGTTTATGGACCTGACCCTACCTCAACACTCGAGTATAATATACTCATTAATGCATAAGAACATATTATTATATATAGGGGGATATACATAAATGCATTAATAATTTATTTAGATTAACAAATATTATAATTGTTAAATAATAGGCAAATTCTCATGTAAGTACTCTTGCCGTATAATGGTAAAATCTTCCAGCAGATCCACCTTATGATTTATCCGAGCCGTTCACGTATGAGATCCCCTTTAATGTCACTGGACCCGGGGTTAACAAACCACCTAATGGATTGGACTACTGGAAACAATGAATAATAATTTACTTAGATTTTGAAATGGGTCCAGTTCTATCAAAAGGTCCTGATTTTATACATTGGACCCATGTCGGTCTGGGTCCGGCTCTGAGCCTGCAATATCCATCATGGATCCAAACTGAATGAACCCATTTAAATTCTATAAGGCATAGGTTAGAACCTGTCTGGATCTTCGAAAACTAATTGCAGGTAAGTTAATTTTACGGATAAAATAATTGAAGGTAACCATTCTTGTCATGTCATATTTTTTGGGGCGAGTACTTTTCTGTATGGTCTAAAGTTTATGAACGTCTTCTGATGCAACCCCCATAGTAGATATATAGACAAAAAGATTCACAAGTTACTTCCATGGATCATCCTACTTATTGAAAATCAGTCAGCTTAAAACACAAATTGAAATATATATAGATAGTAATAATCCACAATGACACAGAAGAAATTGGCTTGTTTTGAGTCATTTCTCCAGTAAAATCGTACTTCTCGAATGCAGCTCATAATTTAATTCAAAACATTTCTGCCTCTGGCGATTCACTTGAAAAAAAACAGAGACAAGACACATCAAATAAAAATAATAACATAGTAAAAGGGAGAGGATCAATACACGCATCTAGTTTCTCTCTCTAGGTAAAAGTCCCAATTCAACGCAATCCTATAGATTGAATGAGATTTTAGCTCCTTACTAGCAACAAGTTCTAAGTTATCAATTTTTTTATTGGTAGCGAACATGACTAGAACCTACAACCTCGATGTTGCATTAGTGAACACCTCCACTGTGCCACAGGCTCTGCTAATATTTGCCATATTATTTGTGTTGACTTGCTGCTCATTTTAGTCACTCGGTAAACTAGAAACAATTTCTATAGCTAACATCCACAACTAGTGAAATTCTATGATGCCCAGATACACGATGGATACGGCAAGGAAACGCCATGAACATGGCAGGGACATGAATTTTACACACAAAAAGTGAAGTATTGATACGATACAACATGATACGTAGGCTACTCTGGAAGTATACATGCATCATAGGTGAAATCTGTTTGACACCGTATCATGCCAAGAGAGGTCAATTCACAACTATAAACCTAATACATGTATGCAAGAGCATCAATAAGGCCTAAAAACTCAGGCGAGTTCCCCATTGGCTACGTCAGACATGTAAGAAATAGACGTTAAAAGAGAGAGAGAGAGAGAGAGGGAGAGAGAGAGAGACCAATGGTCTACAACTAAGGGATGTTTGTGGCCCACCTGAGGCTGGACCGATGAAAGGCTTAGATTTCATATACATGTAAAATCAACATTTGAACCTGTATGTCGCACATACTAAGTATTACACATTATTTCATTAAGTGTGACAAGTTCAAAGAACTAGAAGACGGAGACTGGTAAAGCCTCGAGACTTGCTCGTGAAGCAGCACTTCCTCGGAAGAGGAGCTGAAAACGCATCGGTTTTCCATACCACTCTTATTTCTCACGTTTGGTGCAACTCTCTTTCACCGAGGATAAGGGTAAAAAAGACACAATTTTTCCACACTGGCAAGGACATGCGTTTTCCATGAGGGAGGTTATAAAAAGCGTCTTGTTTCCTCTTCCATGGACAAAAGGATTCCACACACCATGGATTTCCTTTTCTGCAATAGGTAGGAAACCTACATTCCCACCTCTCACGTGGGGAATTGAAATCCTCTCTATCGAAGAAAATCAATTCCTTTTTTTTTCTTTTTCTGCATGGAAAGTCGCACAAAATGATAGAAGAGTGGGCTGCACAGAAAATCCAGACAATTTTCCTCTCTAACATGAAATCTTCTCATCACACAAACATAACTCCAAGGTGTGTCTGTGCAGCGAGAGGATTCTGCTCTCCGCAGATTTTTCACTTCTGCAAGAGAGATGAATTTTGCATTCCTACCCCTGACAAAAGAAACCGAAATCCTCTCCACTGAGGAAAATCAGTTCATTTTTTCCCTTGACCGTAACGAAAATGTGTCGCACTAAATTACCTAAAAAGGGACTGTACAGAAAACCAAAATAATTTTCCTCACTACTGTGGATTCCTCTTATTGTACAAACGCATTCTTAGAATTACTAGTAGAAAAGGACAAGTTAAATTGTACATTGAGAGGACATTGTTAAATGGGGTTGAGATAAAAAGTAAACTGACGAAGCCAAATCCAAATAGGTGGGATGGGCTTTGGTGGCAATGATGTTGAAAATGAGGAAGACAACTTGAAAATTGCACTCAGGAAAAGAAAAATTCGAAGTTTACTTAATATCACTTGCCTAGAAAAGAAAGAAAGAAAAAAAGAGTACCTGTTAAAGACACCAATAGACTGAGGCACAAAAACATTGGCCAGCTACCTAGATTCAGTCTGAAGGCACATAAATAAAAATGAGAATGCAAGATCAGGTAGTTAGGATAAATGGTAGATAAAAACTGGCATTATCACTAATTAATCAAAGCTTTTGTATGAACTATAAAACAGCCAGTGGAACAACGATTAAAATCTCTTAATACTATTTGTCATTATACTGATATCCTTTACATTGGAAAATAATATAATGTGAGAAATGTTCCAAACGGTAATTTAATTCTCAACAACATCTTCATCACTATCGAGAAGCAGCGTGAGAGTCCTCATTTCCCGGTTTTGAAGTTATGGTGTTTTCAGATCAAACACCACATGCAATAATTCTAGTCATTCGAGCTACATGTGGTTGAGGTAATAAGAATTGTACTCATTCACATCCGCAGAGGAAATTCAATGATCAGAAATCAGTAAAAATACAGCATAGACATTGGAAAGAAATGATTTTTGTATGCTCACAATGTCATGTTAATAGAAGATTAAAACCAAAATAGTATGTTGATAGAAACATGAACCAAAGATGCAGTACCTACTCACCATCACATATTGGAACGTAATAGGTGAGACCTCGTTTTCAAGTGCTGTCAAAAATGAATTGAATTAGCTCCCATCAGGGTGTGTCAAGCTTTTATCTTTTCCTTCTGTTTTTCGGCTTCACAACATCCATTAGACTCTTTCTGCTGCTCATTTGTTGTCCCACATCAGATGCTTCAACTGATGCAGAACTAAAAGAATTTTGTTCTACAGCTGGTTTCTCAGTCTTAAATTCATTCGGCTTTTCAAGGACCCTTCATTCTTTTGCTCCTTATCCATTGCTTTCTTCAAGAAGCCAGGTGATGAACTTCTCCATTAAAGCACAACCGAGCTCCCAAGGTCAGATATACTCCAACTCTTATGTAGATTTTCGTGGTTGCTTGTTGTTTATGTTTTCTATCTTATAGATAGTGTTATTACTGAACTTGATTAATGAGAAAGAGATTTTGGATCTTGGATTGGGTTTATAACCTTTTGGATACTTGATCCCTGCATCAAGTGGGTCAAAAATTTTTGAAAACCTATCCACGAGGCCCACCTACTTCCAACAAAATCTTGCCGTGGACTCTAAAAGACTGCAAACTTTGATGCATGTAGCTTGTGGATATATCACCACTTGTCCTGGATTTAGATAGAAGTGTTGTGGGAAGAAAAAACAAAGGATGTGTGAGATGTTTTAAATAGCAAAAACAATATATCAAAGTCTACATAGACTAATCTTAATACTCGTATTAACCAATCTTACACTATAAGAAATCCAAATAAAAATCAGTACTGCTCTGCGACATATGGATCACACCCATTACACATACATATTAAACAATATATGGGGAGTTATTGTGAAAAATAAAACAACATATGGGGAGTTAGAGGAATCTATCCATAAAAAGTCTCTGTCCAAGAATTAGTATTTCCAACAAGAACTAATTAAAACCCTTTCTATTTTTACACATTTGCACAAAGCAGACTTGATTAGAGGAAACAAAATACAACCTAGAAAACTCTTCTGATTTTATTGGTTAAATGTTGTGTTTGATTTTTCTTCCACAACATATTAATGAGGTTTTTATGGTTTGTGCACTGTGACGTCAAGTTTGGGAACTTAATTAATTCCTTCTCTGCTTGGAATATATCCAAGACTGTTAATTTTGAAAGCAGGGAACAAGTGGGTGGAAGAAAAAGAAGGGTATGTATGTGACCCATGGTATCACTGATTAGGGGCAAGATCATAAAGAATTGCGGTCAAGGAACTGTGGTGACATTTTTATGTCTTGTCATTAGCCCATGAAAATCAAGTTTAAGAGGTACTAATCCATAAAATCCCTAATTTAAATGTCTATTCTTCTATAGAAATAGCAGCACAAATTAAAAGTAATGTCGAAAGTATAAAACATAATCTAAACAATCAAGGAATAATTTTTTTATATTTACCAGAAGAAGCCATAATGACTTTAGATTAGCAGGTAAACTACACAAATAAAAAAAAAAAAGAGTCTAAACTAGTATTGGGAATCCAGTTACATCATGAAGAGTCATCCACTCATTCTACAGGGTCGTGAAGAAGAACCCAATGTGAGAATCTGCACGTCAACATGTGATATGTTGCTCATTTACAAGACTCTATGAAAAAACTGATAAGTTAATTTCTGAAATACCAATGTAGTGTAACACGACAATATCCTACATATGTTTCGGATTTTCAAGAAGACCTCTTCAATTATTTGCAGACTAGTTGTACTTCGGTTCCCATTGGTTGTACAAGTGATGGGAGGTCAAACAACTGCCATACATGTGTCCTTTCTCCATTTTAGGAATTGGTATTTGGAGCAAGTTTCTCCAAAGGAGTGTAAGTAAACTAATGTACTCCATGTAGGCCATACCTTAATTAGAAAGCAATACAGACTAGTGACTACTGTTGCAAGGAGATACTAATATGTGAACTTGATTGCTGATTAATGATCTGTTTGGATGAGCAAATTGCACTTTGAATATTATGGGTGATCATTATGCTTGGTCATCATCTTTGAATGTTGAGTTTCATCATGTACATCGGTCGGGAAATGGCATGGCAGATGCTTTGGCTAAGTTGGGGATAGAAAAAGAGATAGCTTTACTTGCTCCTTTGTAATTTGTTATTTTGTGTTGGTATTTAGCTCTAATACATTCGCAGGTTTTTTTCATTTCATCTTCTTTATTGTACCTTTCTTAAGTCTTTAATATATTTTAGCGTTATCGATCAAAAAAAAAAATTATACTTGCATTTTTTGGTTAGCATCGGAGATGCTGATGTGGTACTTTTTTTTATGGAAAAAAAAAATTCAACCGCCTCATTTGGATTGGTAAAGGAAGACAGTAGCATACCAATATGGTTTCTGATTTCCACAGTACCAAACTCATAACAATTGATAATCATACATCCTGCAAA
Source organism: Litsea cubeba (assembly GCA_012931725.1). Lineage (NCBI taxonomy): Eukaryota > Viridiplantae > Streptophyta > Magnoliopsida > Laurales > Lauraceae > Litsea > Litsea cubeba. The sequence goes on from CM022947.1 coordinate 88,876,606, forward strand.
AATACTCAAGCTGATTGTAATCTTGTTTACATCATGATACCTTTGCTTCATTTCTTTGAAGCTTGAATTGGGTTTGAATCATGGATCAAAATATCAAACAATATTGGCCGACTTTGCTTACGTATTTTGGAGTCAATTGCTGTTCATAAGGGTATCGATTGTTTCCCCAATGTCACCACTACGTCAATTGGAGGTTACATTTCTTTTAAAATTTTCTTGTAGGATTAATTGCTGAGAAGCTAGAATGGGGAAATGATTGCCATAACCAAGACTACAGCTGCTGTATTGCTGTGGGCTCCATCATATTGCCACTCTTAACATGGAACCATAGCCTCAATTCGCAAATGTGTGCAACCATCCAACACTGGGATGGTAGTTGCAGTGCAGCACATCCCACACGCTAATGCCATGTATTGGTGACAATCATGAAATGGAGTTACAGTTGCATGAGCAGTGTTGATCTATTATGTTCTTAAAACTCCTTAATAGGCTCTTTGGATGCCTTCGAATAGCAAGTGAACCACAGTATTTTGGCAGGACGAATGGTTTTCCTTTCTTTTGTGTTGTTTGAAATCATGTGGGAGATGGTAACCTGATTACATTCGTTTCCTTTTTCTTTTTCTTTTTTGTTTTTTGATCACAAGAAATTTTATTTCCACAAAAAGAACAACAAAGATTACAAGCAAAGAAGCCAATGAAATTTAGCCAAAACTCAAACAAAAAGAGAAAACGAAGAAAAGGAAAACAGTAGACATCAAACAGAATAAACGATCGTAAAACTCCTTCCTTAGCAAGAGCATCTGTGTAAGGTAAGAAAGTCAAAAAAGGCTGCAAGCCATGTGCCATGTGACGTCTCCACAGTCCCATCTTGACAGAACTCAAGAGAACGTTGAGTAAGAGAAAAAATCGTGAGGAGGCAGAATGCACTCTCGCTATAGCGAGAGTACACCTCGATATAGCGAGGGTATGCGCTGGAGCCTAGTTGATTCCGGACTCTGTGATAAAGTTTAAGATGGACTTCTTTTCTAAGAGGATTATAATAAGGAGTCTTAAGCACGAATATAGGGGCTATATATTGGGTGTTTCTCACAACCCAAAGAAAAAAAACAGAGAAAGACAAGAAATCATCTCTCAAGTTCTGAATTAGTTATCAAATTGGGAGAAATTTTTTCTAGAGATTTTTGAAGAGTTGTGCTGCCAAGTACTCTAGAGAGCCAAATTCCACTGCATCCTTTGTAGAAGATCATCTTCTTGCCTAGAAGATCTGAGGAGTCAAGCGCTGGATCTGTTGCAATCAACGGTGTGATGTCGTTGAAGCGTAATGCGACATAAGGTAACTTCAGTCTTTAGATAGGAGATATCTAGGGAAGAAATCTGAGTTTCTTGTAATTGCGAGATTCATAGTGTTTGATTAGATCCAGTACGGATCGGTGGTTTTTTACCCGGTTTGGATTTTCCACCTTAAATTTGGTGTCCTGGTGGTGTGCAATTGTGATTTTATTTCCGCTGCGTAGATTATTATTTTTTGCACACTAGTGGGTTGATTTATTGAGTGGACTAATCTAGAGATCTCAAATCCTAAACCCTCAATTGGTATCAGAGCGGGTTACACTAATTTGCTGTATTTGATCATAAGAGATTTCTAGAATGGTACTCAATCAATTCTTGGCAAGAACTTTTATGTCTGATGATGATAATGAAGATGAAGTGTCAGATCAAGAACAAGATTGGGAGGAAAAATATTACTCCACGTTTAATGATTGTGTGCGGATGACCAAGTATTGTAAGAAGGTCACAATCAAGTTAAAAGCTGCTCAAGAAGAAAATTATGCATTAAAGAATTATTTAGAGCAAGCACTTGAAAAGATTCGTCTCTTGAAAAGTCAGAAAAACTGCATGGCTGAAAATTTGACCGCTGAGAGTCAAAAACTTGAAAAGGCTGAACAAGAGATTGAGAATATGAAGACGGAGTTGCAGACTGGCAAATCTGAAAAAGAAGATTTGCAAGGAAGTCTGAAGATCACTTTGTCTGAACTAGAAGTGAAAAAAGCTTCACTATACAAGATGAACACTGGTTCAAAGACTCTTACAAATATCTTGTGTAGTCAGAAGTCTCAGTTTGACAGAAGTAGCTCGGTTATGATCGTGGTGCATCCACTTCAAAAGCTAAAGGTAAAATAATTTTTCTTTCTAGTGTTGCACATGCTACTCAAGATACTGCACTTTCAAATAATGTGTCGAGTAGTTTCAAGAAAAAGAATGTGTCACGCACTGCACGCACATCCACTTGTCACCATTGTGGAAAGAAAGGACACATTCGTCTACATTACAAAAAGCTGCAAAGTCTACCAAAGACAACGCAATGGCGGAAGAATTTTTCTCCACCCAAGACGAGTCCAATTTGGGTTAGAAAATCTAATTTGCCTAAGGAGTTTGCTCACACTCTGCTAAAAGTTCCAATAACAAAAGTGTGGGTGGTTAATCATAAAAAGCCCCGATCAAGGAGGTCAAGTCCCCACCCCTAGTGCTAATACGAAGTTCATATTGAGGGGGAGTCAAAATCGAGGGGGAGCTACTGCATCCAGATTGACGGAAGCTGCATGATTTTTTGTTTATCAATTATGGACAAATTCAGGGGGAGAAGAATGAAGCCAAGAGGAGTTCTACAAGCTAAGGCAATTCAAGATCTACAGTACTGATTTTTTTATTTAAAAATTCATTGTATTTTGGGTTTTTATTTTGGGTAGATCTTATTGTATTGTTCTAGGAGATTTGTCCACGAATTGCCAAAAGGGGGAGATTGTAAGATAAGAAAGTAAAAAAAAGGCTGCAAGCCATGTGCCATGTGACGTCTCCACAGTCCCATCTTGACAGAACTCAAGAGAACGTTGAGTAAGAGAAAAAATCGTGAGGAGGCAGAATGCACTCTCGCTATAGCGAGAGTACACCTCGATATAGCGAGGGTATGCGCTGGAGCCCAGTTGACTCCGGACTCTGTGATAAAGTTTGAGATGGACTTCTTTTATAAGAGGATTATAATAAGGAGTCTTAAGCACGAATTTAATGGCTATATATTAGGTGTTTCTCACAACCCAAAGAAAAAAAAAAAGAGAAAGACAAAGAAATCATCTCTCAAGTTCTGAATTAGTGATCAAATTGAGAGAAATTTTCTCTAGAGATTTTTGAAGAGTTGTGCTGCCAAGTACTCTAGAGAGTCAAGTTCTTCTGCATCCCTTGTAGAAGATCATCTTCTTGCGTAGAAGATCTGAGGAGTCAAGCGATGGATCTGTTGCAATCAACGGTGTAATGTCGTTGAAGCGTGATGCGACACAAGGTAACTTCAGTCTTTAGATAGGGGATTTATAGGGAAGAAATTTGAGTTTCTTGTAATTGCGAGATTCATAGTGTTGGATTAGATCCAGTACGGATCGGTGGTTTTTTACCTGGTTTGGGTTTCCACCTTAAATTTGGTGTCCTTGTGGTGTGTGCTTGTGTTTTTATTTCCGCTGCGTAGATTATTATTTTTTGCTCACTAGTGGGTTGATTTATTGAGTGGACCAATCTAGAGATCTCAAATCCTAAACCCTCAATCTGCCATGACATTTGCCTCCCTATGAACATGATGAAATGAGGCTCCAAGCTTTTTAGTAATATCTTGCTCTTCCCCCACTAAATTTGTTAATCTCCAAGGATAAGAGGCCTTTCAAGAACTCCACTGAAGAGCTGAAAAAGAATCACCTTTAATTGTTGCATTGTAACCATGGTTTTAAAAATCGGTTTAGTCCGAGTCGACTTGGACTCGACACTTACTGAGTCGAGTCTACATGACTCGGACTCGGCTCAAGTAAAAATAAAAAACAAAGAAAAAAACAAATTGCTTTTGTAAAAACAGTTTAAATAGAGTGAGGGAAAGGCTCTTTCAATGGCAAAAAAAGGTTGGGAAAGGTTTTCTAGTTTTAGGGGTGGAGAGAGAGAGAGAGAGATGATGGCCTGGTGCAGTGCTGCTGCTACTGGGAGCCTGGGACTGTTGGAGTGCTGCTGGTGCTGGTGCTTTGCTATTAGTAGCCTGGTACGCTGGTATTCTCTCTCTCCTCTTTTCTTTTTTTTTATTTATTTCTTTCTTTCTTTCTTTTTTTTCCTTTTCTCTTGCTGATGTTGCTCTGCTGCTAGAGCAGGTCTTCTTCTTCTTCTTCTTCTTTTCTTTTCTCTTCCTTTTTCAGTCAGCTGGGGCTGGGCTGGGAGTAGGGTTCCTGTTTTATTTTTATTTTTCTTATTTTTTTCAAGTTTCTTGCTTCTGAAGTGGATGGATCGCCACTCGGGCGAGTCCTACGAGTCGACTCGAACTCGACCATGCCCGATTCGGGTCCCGAGTCCAATTTTTTAAACCATGAATGTAACCACCCTAGCTAAGCAACTTACAACAACCAATCAACAGAACATAGACTTCAGTTACATTAGCATTCAATGAGTCCACAAGCCTAGAATAGTTTCTAATCACCTTGCCCTCACGGTCCCGAATTACTCCACCAATTCCGCCTTGTCGAATATCATGAAAATAACCACCATCAAAATTCAGCTTAAGGACACCAGTAGGGGGACTCAACCAAAGAACTTTTCACACTACTTTATCATGCCAACGTCCCTTCAGGAAAGGATCCCAACATCTATTAATTAAGATCATCAAGAGAGAAGCCAGCAAACTCCTTACGCTTACTAACCCATTCAGACACCGTCCAAATAATAGATTGAGAAATCTCCTTTACTGATTTACTTTGATTGCAGAAGACTCCGTTATTCCTTTCCCTCCAAAGCTTCCAACAAGTAGCATAAAGAACAGCCTTCCATAAAAGCTTTCCACGAACAAACTTAGTACCTAAATGCCATTGAAGAAAAAGATCTTCAATCGTCTTTGGCATTACCCAATTCACATCAAACAAATTAATAAGAACAATCCAAACTCTGTAAGCAAAAGGACAATGGATCTCAAATGATGCACCAATTCTTCATCTCTCAAACATAAAGGACAACCATTAATTATCCCATGGTTCCTTTTTCGTAGATTATCAATAGTTAGAATTTTTTTGCTGCTTACCGACCCAACAGAAAGCCAAAACTCTAGGTGGGACATAGGAAATCCAAAAGCTGTGCCAACCTTCCATTCTAACATCCGATGCAGACAAGAAATTTGTAAAAAGATTTAACTGAAAAAAGACCTCTAAAATCTGGTTTCCAAAGCCTAATATCAGATTTGCCACTTGATAAATAATACTTATCAAGACAACTAAGTAATCGAACAAAATCAGCAATTTCAATATCTGTCAAATTTCATCGAAAAGAAAAGTCTCAATCAACTCCCTTCTCCATTGAACAAAAACAATCAGCTAATAGAGCATGCTGCCTCAAATCCAAATAGTACAAAAAAGGAAACTAACTATGCAAATTGGATTGCCCACACCATTCATCATGCCAAAACCTCACTCAACTACCATCATGAATTTTGTAACGAATCCACATATCAGACTTTACAGAAAGAATAGACTTCCTACAGAAACATTCACACACCAACCACCGTTATACAACCTATACTTGCAAGCTAGGATCTTTTTCCAGAAACTGTTACCTGGACTCCCCATCCTCCATAACCATTTCCCCAATAAGGCTTTATTAACCTTCTCAATGGACCGAATACCCAAACCACCTTGGGCTAAAGGATTACAGACACTCTCCCACTTCACTAGGTGATAATATTTCCTTCTTTCAATAGAATCATTCCAACGCAAGTCCCGTTGAATTTTCTCAATCCTACGCACAACATTCATAGGACATTTGAAACAAAAAGAAAATAAAACGGGATGCTAGATAGCATTGATTTAATCAAAGTTATGCGACCTCCCATAGATAAATACTTACCTTTCCATGAGCTTAATTTTTTCTCAACCCGTTCCACCACAGAGTCCTATAAAGATTTCTTTGGAATCCAAATACTTTGAAGGAAGTTTTCCAGCTTTACAACAAAAAATGTTGGCAAAGAAATCAACCTCATTGAGTTCCATATGCACCCCAATAAACTCACACTTCTCGTAGTTAATTTTCAATCTTGATAACGCTTCAAACCATTTCAAAATAATTTTCGAATTATTCACTTGGGCCAAAGAAGCATTGCAAAAAATAATAGTATCATCTGCAAACTGTAATTGAGTTACCTCATGTGCTGATACCAACAGAAAATCTAGAAACAAGCTTCATATGATTGGCTCTCACCGTGGGCGAGGATCACGCTTTGGGTGATGGCAGAGGTGGCGCTGATAGAGAAATTCCCCAAAACCCAATTCCTTTTAACCATTTAAAAAAAAAAAGAACAGAATCTACTTCTTTCAGACCATTCCAATCTTATAAGCCATAAAAAACACAAACCCATATCAAAACTCCTCAACCAAATAAAGCCCAATTTCAGAAATCCAACCCCAAATAAATAAATAAAGAAATAAACTAATGCATACATGTCGATAGACGGATTACACCCACACCAGCAATTCCCCATCAAATCAAAACCCAAAACCACACCCAATCCCTTCAGCACAAACCCATAACCAAACTCAATGCACTTGGTGCGGATTGGTATTGAAAGAGAGAGTAATAACAGAAGCAAATGGAGAGGAACAGACAGCCTTGTATCTGGAACGGTGGCGGTGGTGTTGTCTGAGAGATTTGATGTGGGAATGGAGAGATGGGTGGTGTTTGGTGGGTGCCTCCTTCCTCCATTTTCTTGACAACAATGATGTGGGTGCTTGTGTTGGTGGCACCTTCTTGGAACTGCAAGGCTGTTGAGGCCCTCTCTGCAGTCCAAAAGAAATGTTGATGCAGCCATTTTCATTCCATAACCCATTCAGGAGGTGATTGGAAGCCCATGGAGTGGTCCATTTCTTTTCTTCCCGGGTTATCGGGTTACCCGAAATCCGAACCCGGTAACCCGATGACCCGATAACCCGATAACCAGGTTTTAGTTAACATGGTTACCTGACCGGGTTTAGAGTCTTTAAAAAATACCGGATCAGGTCAGATCCGATCCGATAACCCGAAATTCGACCCGATGTGCACCCCTAATCAACAGGGTGCTCAGAGAAATGATTTGAAAAACCTTGAGAGAGAGAGAGAGAGAGAAGTTGAAAGAGCACCACGTGAGGGATAAGGAAAGTAGTCGGGACTAAATTTTTGAAAGGACACTTTTGCTCTCTTTTGTCATTCCATATCTTGTTATTTTAAAATTTTAGTAGGAGCAAAAATAGAAAAACACACAATATTATCCATTAGAAAAATATGAAAGCCGTCTGTGCACTTTTTATTTTCAAGAATTCCAATGGGGAAGCAATTATTGTACTGTACCCACCTTGTACCTAAGTAGCCACTAACGCACCGTGCGTCACATGAGGATACCTTTTTGTTGGTGACATATCTCGAATCCATGACCTACTGGACTAAACCATGGTTTTAACCACCCCTAGGCACTAGCGCACCGTGAGTCACATGAGGATACCTTTGGAGCCTAAATTTGCTGAGATAAAACTCTCTGGTAATTTTAAGTGGACCATTCATTCATTTGCCACCGACAATTGCAGCCTGCCTGTCATGTATTCTTCAGGAGGACTTACCGGGTGAACTCTGAATGGTCCACAGACATCTGTTTACCGATGCAAAAACTTGCAATTATTGTACCATGAGAATACTGCAACCACTCCATTATTGTGCCCCCTGTAGCCGCTAGCGACAATGCTCCCCACTCCTTGCAGAGTCTGTTTTTCATGCCTATCAGTCGCCCCAAATTTTATCAGTGTCCCGCCCTCGTCAGTCGTCAAAAGATATCCACCCACATCTTTTGAGGGCCAGTAGGAGAGTTGTTTTTCGACCAAAAAAAACTGACGCTAGCTTGATTAGTAACCATGGACATGGATGGTGCATTGTTAGCAATGGCAAGTGTAATGAAATTATTTCTTCTTTTCTTTTGAAAGGCTGGGTCGGTTTTTCATGAACAATGGACATTAGGAAACTTTAATGAATGAATAACTGACGTCAGCTTGGTTAGAGACCATGGGCATACATGGGTGCATTATTAGCAATGGCAAGTGTAATGAGATCTTGTCCATTGGTTTAACATCATGCCTTCGGACAGTTTTATATATATATGAGGAGTATTCCTATGCATTTATCCATCACCAAAGAGTGAGGGACACTCCTCTTTTTAGGAAGTTTCGAGTACATTGAGAGTATTCCTATGTACTTCAAAAGTCACTTTTGTACTTAAAACTTTGAAAAAAGATGAGTGTCCTCACCTTATGGTGACGGATAAATGCACTTGAATATTTCCATATATATATATATATATTTGCTTGTGCAGAAATAATCAGATTCTTGTGGATGACTCACCCTATTTTCTTTGCCACTTGACCAATCTCCCTGTTTTTTTATTATTTCTTCTTTTCTTTTGAAGGGTGGGTCGGTTTTTCATAAACAATGGACAGACCAACCATTTATTTTAAACCAAGCAAACCCATACATGTTGTTTTGTGGTCTCTGTCTATAGAGTCATGGAACTCTATATCAAGTCTTCTTTTTTTCTAGAAAAATGAGCATAATCTTTCTGTCTTTATATTTATTTCAACAAATATTATTGGTGAATTAGCACAGATTATTGTGCCAGCAATCTAGCTACTTAATACTCATCTGGCCAAAAATGATCAATTCAAATGCCATCTACATCCATCTGTATCAAGTCACATAAAAGAAAAAGTCTAAACGCCCCGGGATTTCTGCCCGGGCCGTGGACCGATCCCAGCATTAGACGCTGGGATCTCATTTCAAGATGAGATCCCAGCGTCCAATGCTGGGATCGGTCCATGGCCCGGGCACATAAAATACAATTGTATGCATTTGAGGCTCTAATATTTGATGGACTCCCCAAACCGAAATGACATCACGCTTATGTCGTACATGCAAGTGAGGTTATTATAGTCTTTAAAAAGTTCGAGCTCGCAAGAAAATTTGATAAGGTCTCTCGGCAGTCACTAATAAAAGTAAAGTAATTGATATTGGCACTCCCTTTTCCCCCTCTTTTGATGGAGGCACTCCAAGATTTTGTGAAGGAAAAAGAGTGCCTCAAAAAAAAAAAAGTAGTGCCAATATCACTTCTCTAAAAGTAATTCTAAAGTTTCCACTTCTTGTACCATCTCTCATCAAATTTCATTGTAGACCATCCTGTCAGATTGATTAGTTATAAATAAATCATTAAAATGATATTTTTATAATGGGTTAATGAACTCAATATTATTAAGATTTCAAGTCTTTTTAGAGTTATGAATCTAACATGCGCCAAATTATTGTTGAAAATCTAGAGACTATGCAAATTATGATTTTCAGATTGGATTCAAATCTCATGGCACATTTCTGTAACTCATTTCTACACAGAAGGCATTTATTTTCTATGGAAAACTGTTTTTTCATGTGTTTGGTGAGGAAAATTTATGCGGAAATACTTTTAAGCCACGTCATCATTTTTCTTGATGACTAACCTAAAAATAGAGTTCCTATGGAGGTATGTGAAGTACATTTTCTCATAAAAATTCTCCCCTCTTTATTACTCAATTTCCTTACTCTTCTCTTTTATATTAATTTTTAATAAGAAATCCGCAACCGCACCAAACATCATTAGCACCAATTCATTGAGGAAAAAAGATTTGCACCTAATACGAATCCGAGGAAAACCCTTTTCAAGGTATTTAAAAACCATAGACTTTACTGATGTGGTAATTTCATCTATCCATAGAAATTGCCTATACAAACATGCCCCGAGGCTCAATCCTCCTCACATGCAATGTAAACATGCACATCTTGCTTTGAACCCTCCGTCTGTGTGGAGCCATGGAACTCTACTTTAAGTCAAATTATTATTATTTTTTAAATCAATATTTTCTATTTTTTAATAGCAATTTATGAAAATATCATTGGAGGAGATGCCTATGATTAGCAATGATTATTGTACGTGCTAGTTTTCTACTAATACTCGCTGGGCCACAAATGACCAATTCAGAATTCATGAACATACATCAAATTTCACTGTAAAGCCCACGACAATGTAAAATGTCATTTTTATAACAGCCATGCTACATGGACGTAATGGGGGGTCGATCCAAAAACCGACCCCCCATTACGTCCAAGTGGACTTTCTCTTTTTATAAATGGATTGATGAATTCAAAATATTATTATTATTAAAAACTCAGGTCCTTTACATTTATGAAAGTAACGTGGGCCAAACTTCTACTCGAGTGAAAAATGTAGGCATTTATCTCATCTTAATCTTACCCACCAGAACATGGAATTTGCTAATGAGGGGGGGTGGGGGGAGTTCGGTTTTTAGAATAAAAGAGCATGCCTAGCTTTTATTTCTTGTGGGCCCCATTGTGTCGAATCGAATCTCTTTTTGACTCACAAGAAGACTTGGCTAGCTTTTGAGTTTATACTATACCTATAGGTGAACCAGAGTACACGTGGTTGTTGAATTACATATTAATTTGTATGAAGAAACATGTTAAGCCACATCCTCACACCCATCATGTGGGCCCCATGGTAGAGTTTCTGACATGTGTTAGTTTGTAGGAAAAAATAAGATAAATGTGAATATGAGCTAGAAGAAAGAAAATATATATATGTTTCCTGAAGAACTCATGCTTTATTTGCACTGTTTGAGGGGGCATGGACAATGTGAGATAACATTGTTTTATTGGACAATTCAAAATAGGAAGAAACTACCCTCTTTAAGTGGGGAGTTATTGAGAATTTCTTATATTTATATATATATGGGAGGTGCCCCTCTCTCTATATATATATATATCATGAAAGTGTTCTTCTACAAGGATTCCTATGAGAACTGAGCATTTGCTTCCATAGCCGGTGATTTCTTAGGAGGGATCGAACCTCTACAGCGGTCTGGATCGGTAGTTCTCATGATATCCGTGCATAGGTTATACGTATATGGAGAAATGAATAAAGATAGAGTGCAATAAAATCAAACAATTATACTAAAAAAATGTGTTTTTATAGCATGCACGTGATATATAAGAATAGCTTATTAGCCAAATTATTTTACCTAAGCTATATTTACTCGTTGCTTGTAATTTCCACAAATATGTTTTCGAGTAAAAAAAATAACGTAGCCTTTAGATTTTAGAGAATTTTACCTAAAAAAGGCCCCAAGATGGCCTACAACCAAAAAATAGGCCACTAGTAAATATGGTACGGAAGTGGTCTCAGGGGACTACTTCCGTTTTTTTTAATAATGATTGAAACTTGTGACGACGTCGTCGTTCTTGAAACATCATTTTCCCATTTTCATCATCTTCCTCCCATCGTTTTCCCCCATTCCCTCTTTTAGACCACTCCCCTTTCCCCCTCTCCACAACACAGCAGCCCCCATCCCTCTCATTCTCTTTCTTCCTCTCATCACTCTCTCTCTCGTTCTCCACTCCCTCTCCTCGCTACCTCGCCGCCGTCGGACGACGCCGCTGCCATCACCATGACAGAGTTCCTATCTTCTACCATCTCTCATTTCTCTCACTTATCTCTCCCTCACCCAGCCATGCTCCCGGAGCTCCCTGTCGCCATCCGCGACCACCACCAGCACCATCACCGCCGGCCACCATAATCTCCGACGAAACCCCCCAACCCATGTCTTTGTTTTTTCCCATTTTCCCTTTACTGTTTCTCTCTTTCTTTCTCTGTTTTCTTTCTTTCGTTCCTCTCTTCCTCACTCACCTCCCTACCAACGTGATGTACCCCCCTTCCCACCCTTCGCATTCTCTGTTTCTCTTTCTTTCTTTGTTTCTCTCTCTTACTTTCTTCCTCTCTCTCACTTCATCCACTACCAACATGGACTTGATGGACCGCGCTCCTGCTTGGTTCTACCGAGGTCGGCGGACGTGGGAGTCCGTTTGGTTCCGACCCTTTCGTAACCGGGGGGCAAGGGCGTGCATCAACATTTCTTTTTTTGTGGGTGTGCCAGATTTTCTATTTTTACTTGGAATTGCAAGTGGTGATCCGGAGATCAACCTTCGCAAGTAAAAAGGAAATCAACTTCTTTCAAGTTTTCCATTGCACATATATTTAAGAAAAGAGACATTTTCTTGATTTGCCGTGAAAGGCAATTTTTTTGGCATTGATAGCCGATTTTTGGCGTTTATAGCCGATTTTTGGCGTTTATAGCCGATTTACAATCCTTATCAATAATGAAAGACAAGAATTGTGATTTTTGTCTCTTTTGAAAAAATACAAACTACAATGAAAAGCAAGAAAAGGAGGATCTAACTTCTCAGGAGATTGTGGGGGACTCGTTTAGATTGACGGTCGCAAGCCATATGTGGGCTTCGCCATCATCCATGCAGATGAGAACAGAGGATGCTATTGATTCGCTTGGCTTGGCTATAACCTCAGGTTTTTAGAGGACAAAGACCAAAAGGAGGTCCTATGTCCAATAAAAAGCCGAGTAGACGGGCTGAAAAGCCATATCTAAGCCATTGGAGGCAGGAGGAGAAGGCAAGGACCTTGGGGGGGGGGTACCCCCCAAGGGACTTTTGTCACCTTGTTGCGGTGGCCGGTGTAGAACTTCCGCAGAGTTTTCTCTCTTTTTCTTTTCTCTGGATTTCTGACTGCTGTCTGTTGATGTTCGTTGTGTGTCCTTTCTTCTTGGAGAGCCCTCCTATTTATAGGCTTTTAGGTAGCCTTTTAGGTGGGTTTATGGGCTTTTATTGTCATTAAGCCGCATAATGGGAGGAGTTACAAAATTGAATTGTTTATTTTGTAACTCCTTTTTCTTGGCTTCTGATTGGCCGGAGGAGATTGAGGGCATTTAATCGCCTTTAATTGCCATGATGGGAGGAGTTTCATGGGTTAAATGCCATGAATCTCTTGACTTGTAACTCCCGAATGCTTGCTTCTGATTGGGCCGTCCAAAGAAATGGATTAATGACTGTAATAAAGCTAGTCAATTAATCGCATTAAGTGGTCGCCGAGCAGCTGAAGAGTCGCGGGCCGTGCCACGTCTTTTGAGATTCTTCTGTTGATGATCATCGATGGATCTTCATGTAGATCGACATCAGATGATCATGTAATTTCAGGTGTTTGTTGCCAACAGCGGGTCGGTGCCATCTGTCCTGTCGATTTCTCGATCGGTCGGGTGGAAAGCACACTTTTTTGGTTGACCGGGTGGCGATCAATACTGTCTTCGATACTCTTGATGATTTACCCGTGTTTTGGACGGATGTCAGAGGACTTGGTGTCTCAAAAGCATGAATTTTGGAAAGTATCAGAGGCTGGGCCCTTCGAATCGCGAAAAAAACGGCGAAAACCGGGGTTTCCGGGGCTTTCCCGGCGACCCCGGGGTCCAAGGTCGCCGGCGACCCTGGCCCAGGGTCGCAGGGAGCTGCGACCCTGGGGGGTTTTTCCCCCTTTCGTGTCCCGTTTTGCGTCCGTTTTTGCTGTTTTTCGATTCTTTTTTCTTCTGTACTTTTCCTTGACATTTTGACCATTTATTAGCCTGATTTCTTTGTAGGAAACCTGATGAGAATCTTTGCATTTTATTTTGCAAAGTTTCCAATTTCCTGAGAAAGCCGAAGACTTTGTCGCGCAGAGCTGCCGATTTTCCGTCAGAAGCTGAAACTGGGCCAAACGATGTCGGAATGACCTGAAATTTGGTGTGAAGCCTCCTGAGCAATAAATAAGACCAACCATAGGCTTTTGTTTGAGTTTCGAAGCCGTTTGGGGTCCTATCACCTGCAGACTTGCTTTTTGTCGCGATGAAGATGTCGCGGTTTGATGTGTGGTCAACCGATGTCCGATTGACTTGAAATTTGACAGGGAACCTATTGGAGTCATTTTAAGATGATCCATAGGTTCTGTCTTGGAAACCATGGTCCCGGAGAGCTTTTGTCGCCGAGAGCTCCTTTTCGGCTGTCGGAGAAGCGAAGTTAGGCCAAATGATTTTGAAATGGCCCGAAACTTCTTGTGTACTCCTCTTTTGGCTGTCTGGAAGAATCTTGCAGTTTTTGTTTGATTCTGACAAGATTTGATTTTTGGAAGCAGCATTGCCTATTTATGGCAGGTTGCGACTTCATGTAGCTCTTTGGATCTTGAAAAGGCAAAGTGACATTTTTGGTGTCAACAAATGCCCCCTCGAGGTACAGCGGCGAGTTGCTTAACTTTTGTAGTCGATGTGCCTCGAAGAGATTTTTGAAGGAGAGCATGTGACTTGACCAAGAGTCTTTGAGCAATCTTTCTTTTTGGTATTTGTAGCCTTTTGAGCTTCCAGGGGAATTTTATGGTAGTGAAAGGGATCACGTACCATCTCGAGGCAAAGTTTTGAAGATGACATCAGGGATGTGGATTTGGGTTTTGACCTTGTGACCTAACAGGCTATATGTGGCAGGTTAGGGGGTCGGGTTTGGTTTTGATCGTGTGACCCAACAAGCTGTATGTGGAATGTTGGGGGATCAATTTTGGTTTTGATCTTGTGACCTAACAGGCTATATGTGGCAAGTTAGGGGATCAGGTTTTGGTTTTTGGTTTTGGTCTTGTGACCTAACAGGCTGTATGTGGCAAGTTAGGGGACCAGGATTTGGTTTGATGGAATGTCAATTTCAAGAATTTGGCTCAATTTAGTAGATGAGGCTGGATGGTTTGATTTTTGGAAGCTCATGGGGCTTGGAATTTTCTTTTGTATGGTCCAATCAACTCAAAAGAGGCATGGAACCATTTTTGTATGCTCTTGGTAAGAGGGGTTTCTCTTTAACTAAAAGCCCAAAATTTTTTTTTTTATTTTTTTTATTTTTTTTTTATTTTTTTTTTTTGTGCCTAGGTGGTCAAACCTGGCTCATATGGGCTAACCCATGGGACCTTAAGCTTTTGAAATAGCTTAGATCTCATATGGTGTCATTTTTGTAAAGAATATCCAAAAATATCTCATTTGGATAGAGAATATCTAAGAATATCTTTACTTGGAGAGAATCTCTCATGATCCCTTTATTTGGGATAGAATATCTCAAGATATCTTTCTTTTGGGAAAGAATCCGTCATAGATTATATCTTTTAGGAGAAAATCTCTCATTGATTTCTTTTTGGGAGAGAATCCCTCAAGATATCTTTCTTTTGGGAAAGAATCTTTCTAATTTCTTTCTTTTGGTAAGGTTACTAATTAGTAACACTTACCTCTTTCTTCTTTCCTTCTTTGGTTTGCTCTCCTCTATAAAAGCAAGGAGAAGGTTGGATCTCTTGCTCTTATTACTTTCTTTTGCAATAATCTCAAGAGGGCTTCAAGACCAAGAGCTTTTCTTCTTCAAGATCTTCAAGAGTTTTCTTCTTCTTCTCCATCAATGGCTTCAAGTAAGTTCTTCTTTTTCAAGAAAACTCCATTGTAGGAAAAAAATAAAGTTCTTTCTTCTTTTTTTTTTTGTTTCTTTCTTTTCTTTTCTTCTTTTTTTTTTTCTTTTTCACGTGTTTGCCTCCTTTTTTTTTACACGTTTTTTTTTTTTTTGCTTTCTTTTCTTTTTTTTTTCATGTTTGTTTTTTTTTTTTTGTGTGGGCCGTACGGACAGATCCGTACGGATCTGGCCGTACGGCCACGTGGCCTGTGGGCCACGGCCTGTGGGCCAGCCCCTCTTTTTTTTTTCTTTTTTTTTCTTTTTTTTTTCCCTCCCTTTTTTTTTTTAGAGAAAGTTTCTTTTCTTTTTTTTTTTTTTTTGCTCATCATGATAATGCATTTTTTTTTCGCAAATCTAGATGTTCATGCATGCCTTTAATTTGTAAATTAAATTTGTAGCATGATGTGATAGCATACCTGAAAGTTTTTGCAAATTTGGGAACTTGGAGCTCGCAGTGATGTTGAGCCCTTCCTGATTTTGCGGAGACTTTTAGGTTTCGAAAGTTTGGAGTTTCGGAGCTCGCAGCGATGTTGAGCCCATCTTCAAGCTTTCTATTTCTTTCGGGATAGTTCCTTTTCTTCGGAATTGCCCCGTCATCATGTCAAAATTTCGCCAGATTCTTTTTTTTAGCGAGATTCTGTCATTTTGATGTTTGATCTTTTTCTTTTCCATCCTTTTCAGGTGGTTCCTCCAGAGCGAACAAGGGTAAAGAGCCTGCTACAAGCGTACCTCGTCGATCTTCTAGATCTTCTAATCCGGCCGTTCAGCAGGCTTTCGAGAAGGTCCAGTATGTTGAGAGAAATCTGGAAGAGTGCGACTCCCTCAACAGAGATGAGATGAGGCGGCGACTGATCACTCTCAAGGGAGAGGAATTCTATAAGATCATGGTAAGCAGTCGTCCATGGGTGATGGAAGATCAGAGCGTTTTGCCCAAGCCTACCTTCTTCTTTGGTGATGCAGTCCCTGATGACATTACATACCAGAGGAGATGTTTTCAGTTTTCCTTCACAGCAGATGGTGAGAAGAAGACTGTTACTACCCGGTCGATGTTTGATCGCACCGTCTCGATTCTGAGCCTTGCCCCCACGTGCCCTAAGAGGGAAGATCCTCCAAGCTGGGTGAGAAGGACAAATGTAATCAAGACCGAGGTTTTTGTCGGCGGTTCTCCTGGATATACGGAGAGGTCGCCTGTTGACATGGACCTGTTGATGCCATCCAGCGGCTACCAGGGCTCTGATTATCCGTCGGTCGATTTGAGACCGGTGGGCCTTGGTGTTTTCAGCGGTGACGGCAGCAATTGGATCAAGCCTTTTCGACTTCGAGGTCGTTTCAATGCTGACTCCGAGTGGAAGTCGTGGACTGATCGCGTCCTGCTGATTGGTGGCGCCGTTTTGAAGGAAGCCGGGATTTTTGATGCGGTCCGCGCCTTTAGGGAGACCGTGATCTTTTCCGACGAGGCCTTCATGGCTATGCTGGAGTCATTTCTCCCACAAACCAATACCTTCGTTGTGACGAATGGTGAGATTGGTTTTTCTTTGAAGGAGCTGAGCGCTATTACCGGATTGCCCATCCTCGGCAAACTCTATGAGGAGTTTATGCCGATTGACAGCGTCCTCGAGGGGCAGTCTGAGGAGTTCAGGCTTTTATACTTTCAGCTCGTCGCCTTCTATGATTTTTTGAAGGAGAAGGGGGGTTCGAAAGTTAGATCCAGCAGTTGGAAGAGTTTTTGCTCTTCATTCCCCAACTTTTTTTATAGTAGGGAGTCTTCTGATAGCGTGACCCAGGAAGCCGGAGCTCAGGATCCAAGTTCAAAGAAGATCTTGGCCATGCAAGAAGAGTTGAGAGATTTCTGTGCAAGTACAAACGCCATATGTCCTGACATTGCACTGCGGAGAGATCTCGCTGTTTACCTCACTTATTGGCTTGGTGAGGCTGTATTTGCTGGAGGAGATGGAACGCACATCAGGCCGCATTGTATTTTCCCGGCTTGTCAGATGGCGTTTGGAGAGCAGGTTGCTTTGGTGCCAGCTCTTTACTCCTACCTGTGTACCGAACTGCAGGCTGCTGCTTTTTTGGTTCGGCTTGGGCTTCCCATGAATAGGGTATTTTCAGCCCATATCTTTTATTCGTGGTATGTATACCACTGTCCTGGCTTCCATCGGCTGGGTGCTGCACAGGATGATGATCCTCTGATGATTCGACTGGCTAAGGGCAAAGCCGTGTCCGAATCACTTTTGTTTGCCCGCATGAGGATCCGACGGTTCAGGGACGTCGAGATGGGGCAATCTTCAGTAAAGCTTTCTCCGGAGTTGCGGAAGAAGGCTTTTGATTTTGGTGCCTCCCGAGACTCTACCAGGGCGGGGTCGGGAAGGCATTATTCCTTGACAAATGCAGAGAGAGAGTGGCTTTTTAGCATACGTGTCGGCACGATGGTGTACCGCAGACATCTTTTCGTCGACATCCAGCCGTATGTACCCTCTCGCTTTGCTTTGCAGCTTGGCTTTTCTCAAGGCGTTGTTGGAGCGCCTTCAAGCATGGTGAAGCGCTTTGGAGGCTTACAGGACGGGAGAAATGCATGTGCTTTCTATAGTGCTGAAGACACTACAGCCATGATTTCTTATCTTGTGTTGCTGACTTCCCGGACTGCCGGCTTTGCGAAGTGGTTCGCGGAGAGCTTTTCGGCATATCGGGGGCTTTCCAAGAAGGAGCTTGATGTGAAGCTGGCATCTGGAAAGGGCCTTGGAAAGTCGGATGGCATCCGGCGAGAGGAAGTTTGGGCCTTCCTTTCTGGAGAGAAGCACAAGATAGGCTTTCTCGGTGACCAGGGCGTCATTGGTTCTGAAGCTGTTCGAGAGATACCTGATGAGGCTTTGGAGCAGCTAGAACAGGAGGAAGCCGAACTTGGTGCTTGGATGCAAGCGGCACAGAGGTAAGCTTCCGTGGAGTCTACTGGCAAGAGCAGACCATCCAGTGATGAGTCGAGTGGCAAACCTGACTCTGACAGCGGGGCAGGTTCCTCTAAGAAGCGAGCCCGCAGGAGTAAGAGGAGGAGGAGTCATCATAGTAGCAAGGGGCAGCATGAGGACTCTCCTAACTTGGAAGTTCCTCTTACTATCAATGAGGATGTGCCAGTGGATGCTGACGAGCCTCCGGAGAAGAGAAGCCGAGAAGAAGAGACCGTCGGTGAAGGTATGATTCTTCCTTTTTCTCTTTCCATTTCTTTTCATGGGATTTTTCCATGTTATGATTTGCTTCTTGTTTCTGCTTTTCTTCTTTCTTTTTTTTTAGCAGAGGAAGACTTGGTGATGCCTGAGGTCCCAACCGATGAGGTGGTGATGGATCCTGTTGAGGCACCTGAAGAAGAACCGAGGGACTCTGGAGTAGATCCAGAATCTCCAATTGGTACGACTTCTTTTGCTCTTTTTTTTTTTGAGTTTGTGACTTGGCTTGCTAACACATTATTTTTTTTTTTTTTGTCAGCTGACTTGCCACAGGATTCCGATGACTTTGAACCATCGATGGACGCAAATGTTGATGATGCTTCCGATGAGTTCATGGAGGAGGAAAGTGTTCCACCAGTCGTCGAAGAAGGTATTTTGTAGTTATAACTCTGATAATGATTTTCAAACAGGGTCATATTCATACCTTTTTGTGTTTCCTTTGCAGGTTTTGAAGTGGCAGAGGAGGATCCGTCGCTTCCAGAGCAAGAGATGCCAGAGGTTGATCCAGAGGTAGAGATTCCTGGGACCAGCTCTGACAATATTGAGGAGATTCCTCGCGCTGAGATTCCTTCCTGGGCAGGAGCAGCTTCAGCTGGAAAGAGTTCTTTTGTTACTCTTTCAACAGATGATGACATGAGTAGTCGACCAACGGAGTTGGGCGAATCTTCAGCTGGGCCATCTCTTCTTTTTGCGAAGAAGGTGGTGGTACGAGTTCTGAGCTCTTGGATTGAGACTCTCTTTTCTGGGCACTTGGAAGTCGGATTTGGCATGATCCAGCATGTGCAGGAGATTCTCAGTGATGCTGAAGAGGCTGGTCTGGATGTCACAGGTGCCAGGGCGATCGTTGATAGGATCATTGCACTGGGTGACAAGTGGTTTGAGACCGTGAGTTTGGCTGATGACCAGTTCTTCAAGGAGATGTTCCTGGACCCTGCTGATAAGGCTAAGTCTGACCTGGATGAGGCTACAGAAAGCAGGAAGCAGGCAGTCCGAAAGAGGAACTTAGAAGAGATAGCCATCATCAGGCTGACACATGACCTCAACATCCTTGACAGGGAGGTCGATGAGGCCAGGAAACGTCTTGAGCATTTGCAGGCACAAGTCGCTGCCAAGTGGACTGCCATAATAGAGGCTCGCGACAGGGAGAGTGCCCTGATTCACCAGGTTGCAGATGCCGAACGGGTTCTCAAAAGGAAGTCTGATGAGGATGAACAATGGCAAACTGCTCGAGGTAAGCTTCCTGGTGTGAGAGAAGGGGTACAGCCCACTCCAGCATCTCATGGCAGGTTCCTGAAGAAGCGTGCCTTGGAATCCTTGACGGCTGAGGCTAAAAGTTTGCTTGGGGAGCTGAACTCTTGGCTGGAGACCATTTTTGATTGAGCTCCTGTATATTTTTTTTTTTACAGAAACCATCCTTCTCTCTTTTCTTTTCTTTTTTTGGTACCACTTGTATTTTTTGGTACTTATTTTTTTTGTAGTGCTTGTGAACACTTTCTTTTTTTTGGTACCACATGTATTTTTTGGTACTCTTTTTTTTGTTATCCCTACGCTCACTTGAATCTTTTTGTGATAAAAGTAATTGCTAAATGGGATGCTCTCTCTTTTTTTTTGTTATCCCTACGCTCACTTGAATCTTTTTGTGATAAAAGTAATTGTTAAATGGGATTTGATCAAAAGGTTGTCATTTTGTGAAAATCTTTTGTCAAGTGATTGTTTTGGCATGAAAACCAGGTTTTTGTTTGTGGCATGGAAGCCAATTTTGGCATGAGAGCCAGTTTTTTTTTTTGTGGCATTGATAGCCGAGTTGTTTTTTTTTATGGCATCTATAGCCTGTTTTGGTGGCATTGATAGCCGGTTTGTTTTGTGGCATCTATAGCCGGTTTTTGGTGGCATTGATAGCCTGTTTTGTTTTGGTGGCATTGATAGCCGTTTTTTTTTTTTTTGAAATCCAAGTTTTTTTTTGTTTGTGGCATTGATAGCCGGTTTTGTTTTTGGTGGCATTGATAGCCGGTTTTGATGGCATTTATAGCCGGTTTGTGGCATTTATAGCCTGTTTTGATTTCAAAAAAATATGCAAGTATCGACTAAAAGTCGCCTCCTTGCTGAATGTTCTTGCAAGTATCGATGGAATGTCGCATCCTTGCTCATTCGGTTGCGAGTATCGATGGAATGTCGCATCCTCGCGGATTTGGGTGCAAGTATCGATGGAATGTCGCATCCTTGCTTTTCAAAAATTTTGGTTTTGCGGGTACTGACTTGATGTCGTTTCCCCACGATTTTTGAAATTTGTGGTTTTCTCGAACCTTTGGGTTATGGATATCAACTGAAATGTTGCGTCTCCACAGTTTTGGATTTTGCAAGTATCGACGAAATGTCGCTTACCTGCGATTTTGGAAGTGTCGAACGTGGTTCGCTTGCTTCCGATTTGTGCGAGTATCGACTAAGCGTCGCTTCCTCGCGGGTTTTTTTTTTTTTTTTGAAAAACCATTTTTTTTTTTGTTTAAAGACACGAGGGTCATAAATTTTGACCTAAAACCATTTTGGCGGTAAAAGGCAGGGTGGACTAGGGTGGAAATCCCTGAATCCGGATTTTGTTTCAAACCATGAATTTTGGGTTCAAGGGTTGAAAATTTTGGTCAAGTTAGGGAAAGGTTCCTAAACTTGGATTTTTTTTTTTTTGTTGAACAATGAAACGATGAAAGTAAGCATTGTTTTAGATTTCTAGAAATTTCAACATTTGATATGAAAATTCTAAAAAAAGGGTGGGTTTAGCGAGCGTGTACCTGGAAACCGGTTTTGGCCATACAGGCATTGCTCTTACCCAGTTGGGTAAGTCTTCAAGGGTAGTACCGCTTTAAGAACTTGCCGTTGATGGGCAGCATACATCTGTCACCTTCCATGTTTAGGAGTGCGTATGCGCCATTGGAGAAAACTTTGTCGATGACGTAGGGTCCCTCCCATTTCGGCTCAAATTTGCCTTTGGACTTGTGAGCGAAGACCATTGGTCTTTTTACCGCAAGAACCAAGTCATTCTTTTTGTAGGCGCGTTGCCTGACCTTTTTATCGAAAGATCTGCCATACGTGCTTGGTAAAGTTCAATGCTTTGTTGAGCTTCGAGCCGTCTCTCATCGAGATTGTCCAGCTCATGGAGTCGCAATTTGACATTGCTTTCTTGAGTCATGTCATTTTGCAAGGATACCCTCAAGGAAGGAATTTGTACTTCCAAGGGCACGACAGCTTCGCATCCATAGACCAAGGAGAATGGTGTGCTATGGGTTGGTCCTCGAACGGTGGTTCGATAGGCCCACAAAGCTTCAGACATTTTGTCGCTCCAGTCTCTTTTGTGATTAGAGACCATTTTTTTGAGGATTTTGCAGAGTGTCTTGTTGAAAGCTTCTGCTAACCCGTTTGCTGCCGGATTGTATGGAGTCGAAGGACAGCTTTGAATTTTGTATTTGTCGCAGAACCTGTAGAATCGATGATCCCGGAACTGTGGTCCGTTATCATGGACGAATCTTTTGGGTATGCCGAAACGACAAATGATGTTGGTGCGCAGGAACTGAAGGACTGATGAGGTCTTCATTTCGTTAAACGCAAATGCTTCTGACCACTTGGAGAAATAATCCATAGCGGCGAAGATGAAGCGATGACCTTTGCTTGAAGGGGGAGAAATAGGACCTATGATGTCCATACCCCAGGCTTCGAAAGGCCATGAGATCGCTGTAGGATGCAGCCATTCTGGAGGCATGTGAATGTAATCTCCATGAACTTGGCATTGTTGGCAGCGCTTGGCAAATTGCATTGCGTCAGCTACCATGGTAGGCCAGTAATATCCTAACCTTTTTATCTGATCATAGAGCTTAGGTCCAGCCTGATGAGCTCCGCAAAGACCAGCATGAACTTCTTTGAGTGTTTCTTCAGCCTCTTGTTGTGACAAGCAGCGTAGAAGTACTCCGTTGAATGATTTCCTGTAAAGGATTTTTGAAGGAATATCCAAATGGAAGCTTGGGGTTCGCCTTTGGATGCTTACCCGTTCTTTTGGATTTTCAGGTAGGATTCCGAACATAATGTAATCAATGAACGGATCCCTCCAGTCGCCAATTGAAGTTTGAAGGATTGAAATCCGACTTCCGACCACTTGGTGGCATTCAGCAACTGCTTGGTGTGTGTTAAGAGGAGGAAGGATTCTTCTTTCGCACACTGTGACTTGCATGTTTTCCCCTTCCTGGATTGCCATGGATGCGGCAAGTCCGGCTAGGGCATCTGCACGTATGTTTTCACCTCTACGAATGTGGGTGATGTGACAGATGTCAAACTTTTGCAGAAGTGATTGTGCCTTGTTGTAGTAGGGCAGCAAATCTGGCTTCCTGACTTCAAATTTCTGATTCATCTGGTTGACGATCAGTTGAGAGTCTCCAAAGACTTCCAGCATAGTGATACCGGATTCGATGGCGAGTTCCAATCCTAAGATCAGAGCTTGATATTCAGCTGCATTGTTTGTGCATGGTTCCAGTAGCGAGAAAGCGTGTGGAATCATGTATTTGTCGGGGCTAACGAAGAGGATGCCAACTCCCGAGATCAGCTGTCTTTTTTCATTTGTCCTGGTTGCACCGTCAAAGTACATGTCCCAGGAGGCACTTTGTGAGAAAGTCTCCACATTGTAGACTGGTTCGTCTGGGAGATCATCTCTGAGTGGAGAATCTTTAGGCAATGGATGCTCTGCGAGGAAGTCTGCTAGAGCTTGCCCTTTGATTGCTTTTTGTGGTACATACCTAATATCAAATTGTGACAGAAGGATGGACCATTTTGCCAGTCGAGCATTGAGAGAACCTGCCTTTGTGACAAGGACCTTCAAGAGGTTGACCCTTGAGACCAGGTAGACTGTGTTGGAAAGCAAGTAGTGACGCAGCTTTTGTACGGCGAACATCACTGCAAGACATTCTTTTTCGACTGGAGAGTAGCGATGCTCTGCACCTACTAGCATGCGGCTGAGGTAATATAGAGCAGCTTCTTTTCTTTGATCATTTTCTTGCGCAAGCAGAGCTCCCAGAGAGTGATCAAGGGCTCTTGTGTACAAGATGAATGGTTTTCCAGTGGTAGGAGCAGCTAACACTGGAGGTTTTGTCAGGTATGACTTGATGTCTTGGAAAGCAGCTTCACAGTCAGCATCCCAGACAAAGTTTACACCTTTTTTCATCAACCGGGAGAATGGACGACATTTCCCCGAAAGATTGGAGATGAACCGTCTGATGTAGGCCAATCTCCCTTGAAGCCCTTTGAGTTCTCTCAAGGTTCTTGGAGAGGGCATTTCTAGAATGGCTTTGACTTTTATGGGGTCAAGCTCTATTCCAGCTTTCCGAACTAAGAATCCGAGGAACTTACCCGACGAGACGTCGAAGAAGCATTTCAATGGATTCATTCGCAGTTTGTGTTTGCGAAGCCGGAGGAAGACTTCTCGAAGGTTTTCGAGATGATCTTCTTTTCTTTTGCTTTTGACGGCGAGGTCATCAACGTAACATTCAACCGTCTTGTGCTGCATATCTTGGAATATTTTCATCATAGCCCTCTGATATGTGGCACCAGCATTCTTCAGACCAAATGGCATGACAGTGTAGTAATACACGCCAAATGGAGTTCTAAAGGATGTATGTTTTTCATCCTCAGGATGCATCTTTATCTGATTGTAGCCAGAGAAACCATCCATGAATGTCATTCGCTCGAATCCACAGGTATTATCAATCATTACCTCTGGTATGGGGAGCGGAAATTCATCTTTTGGGCATGCGCCATTCAGGTCTCTATAGTCAATACAGACCCTGATCTGCCCATTTTTCTTTGTCACGGGGACAATGTTGGCCAACCATTCAGGATGTTGTTCCTCACGGATGAAGCCGACGCTTTTGAGTTTTTGAACTTCTTGTTCAATTTTATCCATCACATCTGGACGGAATCTTCTTTGGCCTTGCTTGACAGGCTTGATGTCTTCTTGAAGATTGAGTTTGTGAACTGCTATTTTGGGGTCTAAGCCTGGCATTTCAGCGTAAGACCATGCAAAGCAATCAACGAACTCACGAAGAAAAGCGATATACTCGGGTAACTCATCATCCTTTATATTCTTGCTTATGAATACAGGACGTGGGTTATCTGGTGTTCCCAAGTCTATCTTTTGAACAAGATCTTCTGTTGGAAGGTTCGAAGGTGGTTCCTCCACAATATTTTCGGAGGCTTCCAGCTCAACGAAACCTTCTGGGGTTTCAAGGGCATTTCCAGACCAAGGTTTTGTTCCTTTCCACGGGTCTTCTTGATCGGTAATTTTCCCAAGGCTTGCTATGAGATGATCCCAATCGCCTGTTGAAACCGAGTCGAAGTAGGCTACTTCTTTTGGAGATGAGGGTTCTTCTGGGTCAGAAGTCCACACGTCTGTGCCATCGGACAACTCCTCTTCATTTTCGGAGAAATCGTGCCAATTGGATGAGCTTCCTGGATCTTTGTCAGGTGACTCATCAAAGAGATATCCAGGGAGATCGATGTCTTCATGGATTTGAGATGTTGAGGCTTGGTCAGTATATTGACTTTTAAGCCTTTGTGTCAACTGTCTCAAGGGAGTGTCAGGATCATACCCTAACCTGTGTGAAGACTTTTCTACATAGCCGTAGAGTCTCCAATCTTCCAGCTGGCTTTTGGTCAAGACGGGCCCCAATGGCGTGAGAATACCGCGTCCTTCTCCCAAACCGACTGGGTTTTGAGCGTCGTAGCCCATTTTCTTCATAATAGCTTGTGCCACAGAACTGTATAAGGATAGTTGAGGCGTACCTTTATTTTGGAAAGGTTCAAGCATGGAGTTTGATGAAGAAGTATCCGATCTATGGAAGAAGATCGGCTTTTCCTTTGCTGAAGTTGCTGGAACAACGAAGGAAGCTGACGTAGGATCTTCTATGTCAGAAGTTGTCTCCATTGGAGTAAGAGCAGGCTGAACTTGCTGAGTGTCAGCTTGGCTTGACGATGTGTCGTCTTCTGGCTCTGAATCCGAGTCCGTGTCTTGCATGATAGACACGAAAGAGACAACAAATTTGCCCCCAGGCTTTTGTTTTGCCTTCTTCACTTTAGTTGTGATGACCAAAGGCTTTGAAGATTTGAGGGAGATGATGAAGGGAGTTTGCATGCTCTCTTCAGATTTACCGGATGGTTTGTTTTCTTCCGGTGATTGTTGAGGAGCTTTGCCTTTATCTTTCTGGAGATTTTTGGCAAAGGATGTTGTATGCTTCTCCTCTTCTTCTTTTTCACCTTCATACATTTGTGAGTCTGCGAAGTGGATTTCTTTACCTTTGAAGGGTTTTCTGTCCGCAAAGACTCGATGTATCATGCCGTCGTCGCCAACAAACTTGATGCATTGATGTAGAGTTGAAGGGACAACACCATTCTCATGGATCCAAGGGCGTCCGAGAAGGATGTTGTAGCATGAAGGGGTCTTTATTGCATACACTGTGACCTCAGAGATAAGATCACCTATCTGCAATTTGAACCTGATTTTGCCGATAGGCCTTTGAGTACTCCCATCGTATCCAAAGATAGATACAGATGTGTGGCTCAGTTTGCTGGGTGGGATGCCCAACTCTTCAAGAGCCGATGTGGAGATAAGGTTGAGTGCAGAACCTGGGTCGATCTGAACTCTATGCATAGGCATTTCCTTGATATACCCTATAAAGTACAGGGGTCGGTTATGCCTGGTTTCGCCAAGTAGGAGGTCATCCTTTGTGAAGGCGATGGTTGCACTGGCTGTTTTTTTAACCGAGAGGCATTCAATGCATGATCCCTCAGTTTTCTTCTTTTCTCCTTTTGAGGAGGCTTCTGAGTTTTTCATTTGCTGAGGATGTATCAGCAGCAGAGTTACCATCCTCAGTGATTGTGTTGCATGGAGCATTTTCCGGGAACAAGTCCTGAACAGCATCCAGCAATCTTTCTTCTTCATTGACTAATTCATCGTCCCAAGCATCAATGGCTGGGAATTCTTCAGTCAGGAAGGGTGTGAACTTTGAAGTCACAGTCTCAGGAGAAGAAACCTGAGAGGGTGTCATCTCAGTGAAAGTCACGTGAGACGAGGTGGCTCCAGAAGATATATTGCTAGGCGTCGCCGGAGTGTAAGTGCTCTCATCAGACGATGCTTCGGAAGAGCTATAATCCCGAATTATCACATTGCAGGAAGCTCTGACAGGAGACGTTGCCTGATCGGAGTCAGACCCATCCTCGGATGTAAGAGGATCGTCTATCCAGCAATTTTCTCCATTTTCAGGAGTTAAGGGAGGATGAACCTGATGGTCTTCAGGGACTTCAGGCTTTGGATTGCGAGGAGGCTCGTTGACGCGTTCTTGCTCTTGTTCTAGAACGAGTCGCTGCAAGATCCTTGCATATTCTTCAAGATCAGGTATGGGAGCCGGATCTTCTTCCTCATCATCTCTTTGTGGCTCAACATTGTTGATTTCCACTGGAGTAATGAGAGGTGCTGGGTCAGCAGCATTTTCTTGTACAGCCTCTTGGTCTTCTTCATCATCATACCAGGATCCTTGTGGCTGTAGGGGGTTATACCAGATTACTGGCATAAGATGAGACTCAGGAACCCATTCTTCATCGGAGAGATATTCTCCTGTTTCAAGGGACTCCTCCCACTCATCTGTGTAGTTGGATTCGAATCCATCATCGGTGTCGCTGGATTCGTATCCATCAATGGAGAATCCAACTACTGAATTGCAAGAGTATGATGCCTCCTGCATGGCTTCTTTAAATTGAGGTGGCATGAAATCACTGAGAGTGAATTTCCTTACCCCCTTTGAAGTCTCTGGAAGGGATGTTTTTGTTACCTCCAGTGAAGCGGTAGAGGAAGCCTCTGCCTTTTCTTTGACCTCTAGTTTTGGCTGAGTCTTCTCTTGCCGTTTGAGCTTGAGGAGATGTTTCCTAGCCTGCCTTCGCTGTTGAGCTGTAGGCTTTATTTTCACGACCTCCCAATTTTCATCTTCCAGGAGATCGGGATGTACCCATATCGGTTGTCCGTCTGGTGTCGGGTAAGGAACCAGTTCCTCGGACGCTTCGATTGAGTTTATCACCTTGAAGGAAGTAGTGATCTTCTTCTTCGGTGATCTTGATGTTTGTCCACATGTCACCATGTTGACGGAGGCAGACCCATAGTTTTTGTCAAAGGTGATGACTCCGTTTTTCCACATCTCATTTATTTTCTCTCTCACAACGAAGCATTGATTGAGAGGATGCGAGATCATCTGGTGGTATGGACAGTACCGAGGATCGTTGGTTTTGCCAACATCACCCAGGTCTTTTTGGTTCAGGCAAGGTGAGCTTGCCGTTTGCCACAAGAGCCCCGAAGATCTCATCAACATCTTCATCAAACGGGTATTTCTTCTCTACTCGTTCTTTGAAGGCGTCAGAGAGTTCAGGTCTCTTACCAGCAGCTTTGTTTTCAGCTTTCTTTGGTGGCTGAGGAGCTGTCTTGGTCTGCACATTGAGGACCTCTTTCTTCTTTGGTTTAGAGGTTGCAATGGCGATTGGCTCTTTTCTTGATGATTTCTGACTGTTGAGGTCTTTAATCACCGTTTCAGCTTCCATGGAAGATTCTAGGAGTTCTCCCAGGTTTTTTGATTTGTTGCCGATGATCACGGAGCGGATTCTGGCTCTCATGTTGTTTCGGTAGATGTCGACTAGCGACGCTTGTGGCAATACATCAGAGCATTTGTATGCCATTGCTTTCTACTTGTGAATGAAGTCATATGTTGATTCATTCTCCCCCTGTTTTAGGCTGCACAGCTGAGCCATAGTAGCGGGGTGATCCTGACCTTTGAAGTGAGTCAGGAAGCGTGTCTCTAGCATGGCCCAGTTTTGGATTGAGTCCTCCGGCAGAGTGGAGTACCAATCGAAGGCCGTACCTTTTAGGGTACTTGCAAAGAGGCGGATCTTGAGTGCATCTTGATCCGCGATAGCTCCCGTCAGGATCTTGAAGTGGATGACGTGCGGTCTGGCTGATCCTTTTCCCGTATATGTTTGGAGAGTAGGATGCTTGAATTTGGTGGGGAACGGGACCGAGTCCATCCATAAGGGATATGGTGGCTTGATCCCATGCTCTTTGAGTATATCCTCTTCTTTTGCTTTGGCGAGGATACCGTCTACGTCCTTTTTGGTAAGGGCGCGTGACTCATTTTCTTCTCTATTAACCTCGTCGTCTTGATGATTCGGAGGAGGTTCATTGTTCGCCTGATTTTGGAAGGCGAGGAGAAGGTTTTCCATCAGAGTTTCAATCCTCTGCTGGCCCTGTTCCAACTGCTGGATGCGGGTGATCGCATCTTCTGGAGGTGGATTGCGGGGTGGTGGCTCAGAATTTGTAGCCAAGACATTCATCCTTCGTGATTCGAACGAAGAAACTGTATTGGTGACTGAGCTGGGGCTCATTCTTTTTGAAGAAGAGCTTGAGGAAGGATCACTCTGCTGTCCTTTGCTTGAAGGAGCAGGGGATTCTTCTGAATGTCTTCTTGTCCTTGAGACGCTGCGGGTCATTGGACGTCGGACATGGATTTTTGTTGCTGATTTTTGGCGCCTTCTGGTTTTTCCAACCATATGGACGGCAGCAACTTGGTTGGGTCTTTCCTTTTCGACCCATTTGGGAGAGACTTGAAGTGTGGGAGGCTGGGTCCTTTGCTTCTGTAGTCTCTTTTGTCGGTACGACGCGCGGCGGCGTATACGACGAGCAATTTGAGCTTCGGTCAGCTCTGACTGGGCTTTGACGATGAAGGATGTGCTCCCTCGGGCGCAGCAGCCGAGCCTGTCTTCTCTGTAGCTGGGCAAGGACAGGATGCGAACCCTGTCCTTCGCCTGTTGCAGCGAAGCTTTGAATTTTTGAAGTTCGGCCCCTGTAGATATGAAGGGTCGAACTGCAGATTTGTAGGCCTTAGCAGATGCTTGTGGAGGCCTTGTGATGCATGACTTGATTTTGGGCTTGTAGGAACAAGCCGGCTCATGCTGGGTTGACTTGAGAGTCAGGTTGGAGATGGGTCTTTCCTCTTTCATGTAAGCAAGAGGATAGAACTGGTTCTCCTTGAGTGGGGCCAGGAATGCTGGCTTAGTGGATGTATGGGACCTTCTCTGTTTTGGTGAAGGTCTTGGGGACCAAGTCTTGGGGTAGACCTGGTTGTTTGCAGGTTGAGGCTTTGTGGGGCTGCCACGGGCTTCAGGCCTTCTGGTGCTCGCCTTTGGTGTCACGATAGTGACACGTTGAGAGGCGAGTTTCTGCTTCTTGGAGGGAGCAGTTTGTTCCTCGGGAAGTGGGAATGGTCCCAGCGTCCCAAAGACGATAGTCCGGGGAGTCGAGGTCGACCCGGAGTTCAGAGAGTTACCGAGAGAGTTGACACTCCGGCAGCTGATGGGGCGCTTGTAGGTGCGCGTGGTTTGCTTTTGTTGAAGCATGAGTTGGTGCTTGTTTTCGTCGAAAGTAATGGTTAGTGAAGCTGCCATTGTTAGTTTTTTCGAAAATTTCTGAAACAAGACCACATCCATTAGTAATCACAAGAATATAATGATCATAAATGGGAAGTTCTATGGTTTCGTCTTTTCAAATTGCTCGAGGTAGATGACCCAAGCAATATGAGGAAGGCAAAATGCCATAGAGGGTACAATTGTTCTGATCGCAGGTATGGTAAGCCCGGAATGGGCATCCCAGTGACTGCTAGAAGCAATTGTGAACTTAAATTCGACTTATCGAGAAGCAGAGCTTGCTCGAGGTAAGAAGAATATAAAGTTGGAGTTACAGATGTGCCGGTCGCAATACAGTAGACCCTGAAAGGGCGTACTAGTACCGCTAGACACAAATGTTTTGAGACCGCATCTATGAGATGAGATTCTCTGTTTTGAAAGGTCAAGATTGGATTCATCAAAGAGAGCAGATGGTATTCCAATCTGAACACGGGCTCAGCGATTTCCGCGAGCGCCAGTGCTCAGAAAGAAATGAACCATGATTTCTCGGATCTGAATCTAAAAATGACGAGTTTTTTTTTTTTTTGAAAGGCCAATATCGGGTTCATCAAAGAGAGCAAAAGGCACTCCAATCTGAACACGGGCTCAGCGATTTCCGCGAGCGCCAGTGCTCAGAAAGGAGAAGACCAAGATTTCTCTAATCTAAACCCAAAATGACGGAAGTTTTTTTTTTTTTTTTTTGAAGTTTTTGAAGATTTTGAAGATTTTTTTTTTTAAAAAAAAATCTTTTTTTTTATATTTTTTTTTTATTTATTTATTTTTTATTATTATTTTTTTTAAGATTTTTTTTTTGAAAATTTTTTTTTTTTTTTTTTTTTTATTTTAAAATTTTTATTTTTAAAAATTTTATTTTTAAAAAAAAAATTATTTAAAAGACGAGAGAGTACACATAGGCCTCCTAACCCGGTCTTATGAAATCTTGATTGATAGAATTGCCCTCAGGTAAGGGTAGGATTACTTAATGAACCCGTTTGGAGGACCCTTGCCTAGAACAGTCAAGCTGTCTCCACACTCTGGACAAGGCTTTTCTTTGAATCAACCAAGATCAAAGAACACAGTTGGTTTAACCTTAGTGGTCTATGTCTCTTTTTTTTTTTATATTTTTTATTTTATTTTTATTTTTATGAATTCATCGAAGAGAAACAATGGCCCAAAACCTTAGTCGAACAGGCTCAACATTTCTGCAAGCGCGATGAACGATAGGAACGGATCAAGGTTTCTCAATTTTGAATCCAAATTGAGAAATCTAAAATTTTTTATATATATATATATATTTTTTAGATTTTTATTGAACTCATCGAAGAGAAACAATGGCCCAAAACCTTAGTCGAACAGGCTCAACATTTCTGCAAGCGCGATGAACGATAGGAACGGATCAAGGTTTCTCAATTTTGAATCCAAATTGAGAAATCTAAAATTTTTATATATATATATATATATATATTTTTAGATTTTTATTGAACTCATCGAAGAGAAACAATGGCCCAAAACCTTAGTCGAACAGGCTCAACATTTCTGCAAGCGCGATGAACGATAGGAACGGATCAAGGTTTCTCAATTTTGAATCCAAATTGAGAAATCTAAAATTTTTTTTTTATATATATATATATATTTTTTTTTTTAGATTTTTATTGAACTCATCGAAGAGAAACAATGGCCCAAAACCTTAGTCGAACAGGCTCAACATTTTTGCAAGCGCGATGAACGATAGGAACGGATCAAGGTTTCTCAATTTTGAATCCAAATTGAGAAATCTAAAATTTTTTTTATATATATATATATATATTTTTTAGATTTTTATTGAACTCATCGAAGAGAAACAATGGCCCAAAACCTTAGTCGAACAGGCTCAACATTTCTGCAAGCGCGATGAACGATAGGAACGGATCAAGGTTTCTCAATTTTGAATCCAAATTGACAAATCTGATTTTTTTTGTTTTTTAAAATTTTTTTTTTTTGAAAAGAGAAAGAGTGGAAATAAATTCAAAGAATTAGAAATTTCCAAACAAAAAATCTCATCTCATTTTTTTTATTATGCGGAATTCAACATAGGCCACCAATTATAAAGTAGCCAAGGAATCAAGAAAAGAAATATAAGCATAGAGCAAAATATATGATATGCAAATATTTCATTTCTAGCATCGTGTTCTCAAATAAACGAGTCCCACCGGGTGTGCCAGCTTGATGGACCGCGCTCCTGCTTGGTTCTACCGAGGTCGGCGGACGTGGGAGTCCATTTGGTTCCGACCCTTTCGTAACCGGGGGGCAAGGGCGTGCATCAACATTTCTTTTTTTGTGGGTGTGCCAGATTTTCTATTTTTACTTGGAATTGCAAGTGGTGATCCAGAGATCAACCTTCGCAAGTAAAAAGGAAATCAACTTCTTTCAAGTTTTCCATTGCACATATATTTAAGAAAAGAGACATTTTCTTGATTTGCCGTGAAAGGCGATTTTTTTGGCATTTATAGCCGATTTTTGGCGTTTATAGCCGATTTTTGGCGTTTATAGCCGATTTACAATCCTTATCAATAATGAAAGACAAGAATTGTGATTTTTGTCTCTTTTGAAAAAATACAAACTACAATGAAAAGCAAGAAAAGGATGATCTAACTTCTCAGGAGATTGTGGGGGACTCGTTTAGATTGACGGTCGCAAGCCATATGTGGGCTTCGCCATCATCCATGCAGATGAGAACAGAGGATGCTATTGATTCGCTTGGCTTGGCTATAACCTCAGGTTTTTAGAGGACAAAGACCAAAAGGAGGTCATATGTCCAATAAAAAGCCGAGTAGACGGGCTGAAAAGCCATATCTAAGCCATTGGAGGCAGGAGGAGAAGGCAAGGACCTTGGGGGGGGGGGGTACCCCCCAAGGGACTTTTGTCACCTTGTTGCGGTGGCCGGTGTAGAACTTCCGCAGAGTTTTCTCTCTTTTTCTTTTCTCTGGATTTCTGACTGCTGTCTGTTGATGTTCGTTGTGTGTCCTTTCTTCTTGGAGAGCCCTCCTATTTATAGGCTTTTAGGTAGCCTTTTAGGTGGGTTTATGGGCTTTTATTGTCATTAAGCCGCATAATGGGAGGAGTTACAAAATTGAATTGTTTATTTTGTAACTCCTTTTTCTTGGCTTCTGATTGGCCGGAGGAGATTGAGGGCATTTAATCGCCTTTAATTGCCATGATGGGAGGAGTTTCATGGGTTAAATGCCATGAATCTCTTGACTTATAACTCCCGAATGCTTGCTTCTGATTGGGCCGTCCAAAGAAATGGATTAATGACTGTAATAAAGCTAGTCAATTAATCGCATTAAGTGGTCGCCGAGCAGCTGAAGAGTCGCGGGCCGTGCCACGTCTTTTGAGATTCTTCTGTTGATGATCATCGATGGATCTTCATGTAGATCGACATCAGATGATCATGTAATTTCAGGTGTTTGTTGCCAACAGCGGGTCGGTGCCATCTGTCCTGTCGATTTCTCGATCGGTCGGGTGGAAAGCACACTTTTTTGGTTGACCGGGTGGCGATCAATACTGTCTTCGATACTCTTGATGATTTACCCGTGTTTTGGACGGATGTCAGAGGACTTGGTGTCTCAAAAGCATGAATTTTGGAAAGTACCAGAGGCTGGGCCCTTCGAATCGCGAAAAAAACGGCGAAAACCGGGGTTTCCGTGGCTTTCCCGGCGACCCCGGGGTCCAAGGTCGCCGGCGACCCTGGCCCAGGGTCGCAGGGGGCTGCGACCCTGGGGGGTTTTCCCCCTTTCGTGTCCCGTTTTGCGTCCGTTTTTGCTGTTTTTCGATTCTTTTTTCTTCTGTACTTTTCCTTGACATTTTGACCATTTATTGGCCTGATTTCTTTGTAGGAAACCTGATGAGAATCTTTGCATTTTATTTTGCAAAGTTTCCAATTTCCTGAGAAAGCCGAAGACTTTGTCGCGCAGAGTTGCCGATTTTCCGTCAGAAGCTGAAACTGGGCCAAACGATGTCGGAATGACCTGAAATTTGGTGTGAAGCCTCCTGAGCAATAAATAAGACCAACCATAGGCTTTTGTTTGAGTTTCGAAGCCGTTTGGGGTCCTATCACCTGCAGACTTGCTTTTTGTCGCGATGAAGATGTCGCGGTTTGATGTGTGGTCAACCGATGTCCGATTGACTTGAAATTTGACAGGGAACCTATTGGAGTCATTTTAAGATGATCCATAGGTTCTGTCTTGGAAACCATGGTCCCGGAGAGCTTTTGTCGCCGAGAGCTCCTTTTCGGCTGTCGGAGAAGCGAAGTTAGGCCAAATGATTTTGAAATGGCCCGAAACTTCTTGTGTACTCCTCTTTTGGCTGTCTGGAAGAATCTTGCAGTTTTTGTTTGATTCTGACAAGATTTGATTTTTGGAAGCAGCATTGCCTATTTATGGCAGGTTGCGACTTCATGTAGCTCTTTGGATCTTGAAAAGGCAAAGTGACATTTTTGGTGTCAACAGGACTAACCCCCCCCCCCCCCCTCCCTCACATTTCATTTTCTTTCGTTCTCTCCACTTACTGTCAATGTGAGTTGACTTCCACACATCCTCATCCCATGTTTCACTGATTTCACCAAAGAACAAGTAGTAGGTGCACTGATTATACTGAACTGATCAGCTTCGATACCACACTCCATCATTTCTTGGAAGCACGACAGCGACTTCCACGGTTCCACCCATCCCCATCTAAAGCATACCCACCAATCATCGAATTCCAAGAAACAGAATCCCTCATCGGCATTTTAGCAAACACTTTCTCTACAAAGTCAATACACCCAGTCTTGGCATACATAGAGATGAGCGAATTGCCAACATAAACATTCAAGTCAAATCCAACCTTAATCAACCTACAATGAATCTTTCATCCATCCACAAACGAACACAAGTCCGCACAAGATGAGGGATTATTAGAATGTTATGAATTATATAATGTACAAAAATCCATAACGTTATTGGGAGAGACCGTTTGCTTGTTATGGATTATTGAATGCTGCTTTATGGTGGATTATTGAATGTTTTAATATGAATTTTTGAATGCCAAGTTATGTGCTTTTTATGGCAAGAAATGAAGCTTGTATATCCATGTCTTGTATTGCGCTCGCACGTAAAACCAATACACACATCATTTTTCTCGATTGCAATGGTCAGTGACGACGTCGTTGCCACACAGAAGATAAAATTTGGAAGGAAGTGTGCTCTAATATCTGACGATGTCGTTGCTTTAAAGAAGCTAGTGGAAAAAAGTGTGCTTTAATATCTGACGACGTCGTTGCTTCACAAAAGCTAGTGGAAGAAAGTGCGCTTTAATATCTAACGACGTCGCTGCTTCACAGAAGCTAGTGGAAGAAAGTGTGTTTTAATATCTGACGACGTCGTTGCTTCACAGAAGTTAATGCGAAAATTGCTGTGTTAATCTGTGACGACGTCGTCGCTTGTAGAAAATAAGGAAAAAATATATATTTTTTGGCGGGAATACCTGTTTCGTAGCATATAAACTAGTGTCTCATTTTTCATCTAGTGACCATCTAAGGTCACTTTTCAGGTAAATTCCTCTAGATTTTATTATTCTCTATCTTTATTCAATTCCATGTCATACAAACATCATCAATAATTTGTTTGTATGTACATCATCCTTTGCGTGTGTTTGCGTTTCGCATTCAATTTTGATAAATTTATGTCAATTTTGACTACTGGATCAACTTGCATCTCTTTTAATAATATTCTTGCAAGATAAAAGACAAATGTAGAACTCTACCAAGTAAATTAAACAATTCGAAGCTCTTCACATAGGACTCTACGGTGAAACTAAATAATTGAAAATTAAACAAAATGAAAAACTATCAGTGAGAATTATATAAAAGCAATGACCTCAATATCGAGACCAAGGCCTATAATTCTAACATTGACCAAGACCTTTGCCCAGTAATAAAATGGGTCTAGGTCATGTACATAGACTTTGCAAAATGTAATCAATGCTCTAACTTTTTTCCATATAACAGGTCTAGGTTTATGTCCTAATTCACTTAGATCCAACACAAATATATTTCTTAGTGCCTGGTGAGGTCCACAGTTGTATCCTTAATAATAATTATAAACACTTTAGACCGTTTGGAAAAGTTTATGTGAATGTCTATAGTACCATTTGATAGGTCTACTTTGCCCCAACTATATTGTGATCATCTACTTGAATTATGTCTTGCCATTTTTTCCTCAAATAGGCTGATCATCTACATGAATTATCTTGCGATCATTTACATGAATTATGTTTTAATTATTTAAATTAAAACTGCTCGCACACATGTGCTTTATTCTATTTGGATTCTATTTGGTAAAGTTTATATTTGAAAATCTGATTAAAACCAGCATATTCTTCAAAAAAAGATTAACAATTAGATCTAAGTTAGGTCAATAATGGTACCGATCATCAGTTTCTTTTTATAAATATTCTTCTTTTTCTTTTCAAATTCTGGGTCAATCTGTCATGAACAATGGACAGACCAACCCATTGACCAATATTTAAACCAAGATGATTTTCAGGCTGATTCCAAATCTTAGGCTCAATCCTCCTCACATCCAAACCTGTATGTGTTGTTGAGCAATTGAGCTCTCTGCCTGTGTGGAGTCACGGAACACTATTTTAAGTCAAGTTATTTTTTTTTAATTTAGCATAATATTTTATATTTTTATATTTATTTCAACAAATATCATATAGGTGGAGATGCCTATGATTAGCAAATCATTAATTCAAACTCCTTGCACATACATCATATAGGCGGAGATGCCTATGGATTAGGTTATGCTTAAAAACAGAATTGTAAGAATTTGATGCCCTAATATTTCACTGTAGATCCCACCTCCATCAGATTGATCAGTTATAAAGTA
Source organism: Litsea cubeba (assembly GCA_012931725.1). NCBI lineage: Eukaryota > Viridiplantae > Streptophyta > Magnoliopsida > Laurales > Lauraceae > Litsea > Litsea cubeba. The sequence goes on from CM022947.1 coordinate 88,913,699, forward strand.
CATCATTAAAATGTTATTTTTTTCATAAATGGATTAACGAATACAATATTAATAAAAATTCAGGTCTTTTACATTTGTGAACCTGACGTTTGCCAAACTACCACTCAAGTGAAAAAACGTAAAAATGTAGGTAATTTATCTCTTCTCACCTACCGGAACATGGAATCTGCAACTTCCTTGAATGGAGGCAGCTTAGCTTTCATTTTTGTAAGTGGGGCTCATTGTGTCAAAGTTCTTTTTGACTAAACAAGCCGGGCTGCCTTTTAGAATCGCAGAGCCCCAGCTTTTCTTTATTGTGGGCCCCACTGCTCCGAATCTCTTTTTGACTCACAAGACGACCTGCCTTTTAATTTATCTATCTCTTCCTTCTTCCTTTCCTTCTGCTTCATCTCATCTCACCCACTACTAGAACCATGGATTAACTTGTAATAGCTTTGAAAAAAAAATGACCTCATAAAATCTTCTAAGATTTGTCAAATGATGGGTGGGTTCTACTTTAATATTATATGTATTAGTCTAAAATGATTCTTAGTTACTGTAATTCTTAAAGGTGGTACCCATGTTCACAATCACAAAATATGGCCCCTGTAACGCCCCAATTCCGAATACCGTGAAAATCGTCAAAGTACCGAAATTGGCGCGCTACTTCCCGGGAAATCCGAGAACATCCAAGATCGTAGGTCCGCAGTGAGGTCCAATTTAAAACTTTTTTTTGTAAAATAAGCGGAAGCAATACAGAGATAGCGGAAGCATAAGGTATCATCATATATATATCAAAATGTAAATGGGCTGAAGTCCAGCCTAAAGTGAAAAGTGACAAAACCAAAGTTTTAATTACATATTTGTAACATTACCCAACTCACAACAAATGTCTCTAAAAAAACCCAGACAAAAGGACACTCAAACCCCTGCCACTGGAGCCGGCTGCGTACGCATCGCCCTCGAACTGGGGGTCAAGACTTAAGCACCAAGAGTGGATCAGATCTAAAGATCTGGCAAGTCACAGTATGCTGATAATATGGGATGTATGCATCAAATGAGTAGAGACAGTAATAAAGTTAAGAGAATAGCAATGGTACAGATCCTAGGCAGTTGAGCAAGATAAACAAATAGAATCAAGATAAACATAATATAATAAACCTATACAAAATGGCACACTCACACAAGCTGGATACCGCGGGATATTATTTCGCGGCCCTCCCATACTGAACACAGTCGCGGCGGGAAAAATCTCGCAGTGCTGGGGATTATCTAGCCCCGCAAATAACATCATCCATCAACACACACTGAGAGCGGACCCGGTATCACACCGTCCGTCTCCAACAATGCTCATCATGATAGCCACACAACACTCTCAATAGCTCCTACCAGTGATGATCAGTCCAACTGGCTGAGCTTAAATCAACTGAGTGAATGTCTGTGCCGACTCAGGAAACAATAAGGGTCTGTGTCTGTCTAGGCTTTGCCTTGCGTGAACAAGGTCCTAACAAAGTCCCTAAGAGGTCCAAGTATCCATGGATCATAATCCAGATTCAAGTCCAGTCAATGGATCCATACCAAGGCCCATCAAATACATGGCCTGGTCTATAACAGTCCATATGATATACAAGTCCATGTTCAATAACATATGATCCATTTACGTCCATAATGGGTCACAAGCCCATACAATCTAACCTCTCCAGTCTAGGGTAATTCTCATCCAAACTAAGGCCATAAAAGGGGCTCGCCTAGCCACAGACACGGGTCAATGTTCACCCAATCATATTACCGGGTCACCTCTAAGTAGTCCTAGGTTCGGGTCCTCCATTTTCCATTTAATTAACAGGCATAAGCAATAATAAGGACAATAGAGTGACAGTAGTAATATGAGGGAGATGAATCCCCAAGTACAAGGATCAATGGGAGATATCAACAGTCCAACTAAGTAAATGATCCACTTCAGATTCAGGTCTATCTCAGGTGATTCGATCTTTAAGTAAAACCACAGATGCTAAGGAATACTGTGTTTGGTGCTCAGAAGTTATATGCATCACTAGTAACGTATAAATCTCGAATCATCTTAGATTACATAACCTGAACCTTAATTAGTGGACCCCACGAGTCAAGGTTGAGCCACACCATCGACTCGTGGTTGGCACAGTGATGGAAGTCTATTTGGATGATCAATGGGCCCCACATATGATCACAACAATGGAAATTAGAATCTGGGAAGTGTCACTGTACACAGTGTGCTCAGCTGACCTCCTGGCCTGGGCAGTCAGCTCGGCACACTGGGATCAGAGAAGCAAACAACCTGCAGGCAATGCCTGATTGCCCAGAAGTTCATGTGAGTTCGGCTAACCCCCTGGCCTGGGTAGTTGGTCGTGCTCACTGAAAGTCCTGGCTAAGGGGATGTCCCAAGTTCTAATTTCTTTTTGTGTAAATTCTGATCTTAGTCACCTGATCTCGGTCTTCTGGCTCTGAGCTCGGTCAAGTACTGAGTTCGGTCAAGCACTGGGCTCGGTCAAGCACTGAGATCGGTCAAGCACTGAGCTCGGTTAAGCACTGAGTTCGGTCAAGTACTGAGCTCAGATAAAACAATAAGCTCGACCCAATGCTGAACCCGGCTAATACACGGAGCTCGGCCAAACACTGAACTTGGCTAAAACACTGAGCTCGGCCAAACACTGAGCTCGGTCAATTCACTGAGCTCGGCCAGTCAACTAAGTTCGGTCAACCACGCATACTGAACTCTGAGTCTGAGGAAAATTCCACAAGAATTCTAATTAGGTCTAATAAAACACTCAGGGCTTAATTTAATTCTAAAATCTAATGTGATTCCCAAAAGGCATAACCTTAAGGGTCCCCCCTCTAATTAGGTTCATTAAAGACTAAGTGGGTCTGATAATTAATCCCCTATTAATATATTAAATCCCTAATTAAAATAAATCCTAATCATATGGTCCCAAGTCACTAGGTCAAAGGGTCTCATTTGGTTCCATTAGAAACTATAGGTTTAATTTAATTAATTAAAATTAATGGGTTAATAGATTAGTAGGCCCCACGGGTCCCAGTCCCAGATCAGTCTTCATCATCAAGTTATTAAGTAGTCCCTGATCCTATGTCTGGACCAGATCTGAAATCAGGGACCCACTGAGCCCCACACATCCACTGGACCATAATTTCCCATGCTCCCTCAATTTCCCCTTTTTCCCATGCACCCTCGGACCACCCAAGGCCATCATCTCCTACCTTTATTCGTTCTGTAATAGAACATACTGTAACAGAACTCATGTTATGTTCTGTTACAGAACCACCACGTCGTCCAACCTTTTTACAATCCACAGATGGTGGCCCACCTCTGATCAAACTCAGATCAGGCTGCACCACCATGGTCGCCCAGGGCCCCTCTATCAGATGTGGGGTCCTGATTTCCAAGGTGGCCCACATGGGCCCCACAGTACAAAAAAAAATGGAATAAATCCAACCACGTTTTGGGTTTAACTAGTTAGTGTCCATCACATGGATCATGGCCCTTCCTTGGTCAAATCCCGATCAGACTCCACCCCCATGGTCGCCCCACCATATCAGGCCTGATGGGCGGACTAGATTGTGATCAGATCAATCTGTGGGTCCCGCAAGAGTTTAAGCCAAAACTGGGTTTTACTTTTAAAAATAATTCCTACTCTGATCAGCTACTGGATTGAGGGCAGGGAGATGTCCACACACCATGGGACCAGCCCCTTTAGGGTCGCCCGTGGGTCCTCTATCAGATCCACGGTTCGGATCTACCATCGGGTGGCCCACCTGGGTCCCGGTCTCGACGCAACAAAGTGGGTTATCCACTGTTCATATCCGGGAATTCACTACAGGTCACCCAATCCATGGATTTCTCCTCATACCCATTTACCATCCATCACAGAAACATAACAAACAAGAATAGCACTTCTATAATCATCCATCCATCATCAAATCGGGCCATTGATCTTCTAAATGAGAGATCTCATCCATCAATGGTCAATTTTCATAAAACCAATCTCATAGGGTAGATCTACTCATTTCTAGCAATTCTAACACCATATGAATTAAAATTTTCATAATCAATTGAAAGAAAACATGCATTCTATAATATCAAGCATAAGGTACTTGCCTCAAAAGAAATTGTATGAAGGTAGGGGGGAAAGAGATGATCAAGGATCCAATATAACTTGTAGCTAAGATGGTAGGTCTTCTTCTTCTTAGAGTTCTAGAGAGAGAAAGTAGAGAGAGATGGGAGAATTGGAGGGAATTTGGGAGAGAGTTGGAGGGAGATGAGAGGGAAGAAGAGAGAAAAGAGAGGGAAGCTTGAGAGGGAAAATGACATACGTATAAAGAAGATGGTTTAGTTATATAGGTTGGGCTTGGGTGGTTAAATACTAAAATGCCCTAATAGTTTGAATAGGATTAGGGTTAGGGTCATGGGTAGTTTGGTCTTTAGGTGGGGCTTCTAGAAGATTCTTTGGTGCAAACCCCCTATAGTAAATACTAATTTCTAGCTAGGGCCTCTAACAAACTAACTAACTCTAAAAATAACAAAAGACACCCTATTGACTCTACTAATTACACCACTAAACTAATCCTAGGAAAAATACATAACTACCCTCACTAAGCCCCATAATTAGTATAATTAAAATACTTAGGCTAATATATAGTATTCAAATTCAAATTGAGGGCCCACTAGGGGTGGGGCCTCACATTCCCACATTGGAATTCCTAAATCCCTGTAAGTCGGCATAAAATACTCACTCGGTTGATATAAGTTTAGCCTTAACACTAATCACCCTTGGTAAGAGCTATATAGTGAGGCCATCATGATGAGCTAGATAGAGGTCGACGTACGCAACTAAGGTATCACACGACACTGCACGATACCAATATACGACTGGCAGACTCTGGTAATTTATACTTCGGTCGGGCTATGACCCCTTGCATTTTCCTGCCGCAACTCGAAGGTAGTGCGGGAAGGCAGCTCCATAATATCTCGAAGTGCTAGCCTGTGTGAATGTGCCTTATTCATTAGATGGTTGTTTAGCATGCTTACTTTATGTCGATCCTTATTGATATATATGTGCACGATTGTCTAGCATTGTAATTTTGTTACTCCATTAATCATATTACCATTATTATTCCCTTTTGATGCAACTATCATATGTTATATGTATACTATGCTGCGACCAAATATATTTGGTACTTAGGTATCATTCCGACCCCATCCCCGAGGATGACACACACCTCGAGAGGCCCATAGTTGAGGAGTACGGGTGGGTCCCGGTTGACCCAAATGCGGTACCAAAAGATGGAGAGCATGCACAGGGTTATGAATGACTTCTTATTTTGGGACTTCGAGTGACTTTTGTAATGAGATAGGGGGGACATTGATATGCTATGTACACACTATTGTTTTACTTTGAGATTTACCTTGGACTTATGCTCTGCTTTTATTTGACGTGTGGATGATGATATTGTGTGGGGATATTTCCGAACTCACCGGAGTACCGGTCGATGCTCCATCTCGTGCTCCGGCGCTAGCTAGGCCATCTCGGCCGGGCTCGTCTCGACTACCACCAGCTCGGCCGAGTGCTCCCACGTCAGCCAAAGGCTCGCCTCAGCCCCTCACACAACTCCTCCACCTCGACATAGCTCCAGCTCGGCTATGGACTTCATCACGTTCCTCCACTTCGGCATCTCCACTTCGGCATCTCCACGAGGTCTCTAGCCAAGTCAGGGCCATCCCCGACCTCGGCTCCCCAACCTCGGTCGGGATGCCAGGGCTAGCCAAGGCAGTGGTTGACAGCTGTCCCCCCCTTGGACACTTAAGCACGCTAGAGCACGTGCGACAAGACAAGGAGATAGCCCGTATCTCCTGACAGATCGCCGTCCCCAGCTCCCAAGCCGCCAGGATATGGCCTAACAGGACAAGACAGGCTACGACGGGACCAGACAGGCTACGATGAGACCGCGCCTCCCTATTACCTGACAAAGTGGGCTATGACAAGACAGCCAACTACCCCTTTGCCTCCTCTTCCTCTATATAAACACAGCTACAGCTCCAAAGGAGGGGGGACGCCATTACCACTCTGGTATGCCATCTTCTTCTCCAAAATCTCCTCCTACTGTCCAATACACATACTGACTTAGGCATCGGAGAGCCCTGCGCTGCCCACAGCCAGGGTCCTCTGACCTGTTTCTTCTCCCTCTTCCAGGTTCTCGGGCATCGGTTCTTCCATCATCAACGAGGAGACGGGGAGCCTCAGCCTTCGTCCTCCTCAGTGAGTCGCAAGAACACCACCCCCCCGGGTCCGTGAATTTTTGTGCACTTACAGATATCATAGGATATTATACTTTGCTTCCACTGCACTTGATATATATATATATATATAAGTAGATAAGATTCAAGTCTTCTGTAGGCCAAACTCAAAACTACTACATAATAAGTGAAAGTTGGAGATGGACGATACCGTCCACAAAAATGTGGGCATTTATTTTAAGATAAGATTAAGGGATGGACGATTTTCTTTAATGGGTCCCTCACAGGAGCATCACGACTCACGAACGTGAACTGTGGATTGTTGAGTACATGTTAATAATGATAGCAAAAAGTCTATTTGGACATATTTTTTGGCATGAATTTTGGATAAACTTCCATGCTATCTCTTAAATATCAGATATTTAAAGAGTAATATAAGAATTTGTGCAAAGATTCATGTCAAAAAATATATATAATTAACATTACTCGAATGATAGTATACCATGAAACGTGAACGGCGGAAAGCACTTCCCCTTCCATGCTTTTAAAAGAGGAACAAAAGTCCTTTGCACAATCATCATTCGTATGTCAGTCAAGTCAAGCCATGATATTTCCAAGCAATTGCTCCGTTGCTTCCTTCCTTACCATTGCACAGCATCTTGGTTGCTTCCATCTCATCTCATCTGAACTGGACTGTTTGAGTACATGTGGGGACACGGAAAACACAAAAGTCCTTTGCATCATCACCCCTCTCCTTTCACATGTCAGTCAAGTCAAGCCATGATATTTCCAAGCAATTGCTCAGTTGCTTCCTTCTTCCTTCCAGCCCATTGCACAACATCTTTTGAAAAGAAAGAGATTTTCCACGGAATTTCTCAGTTGCTTTCCATGAGTTTCATGGTCATTGTCGATTTATAAGGCCTCTGATCTTCTTTTGGAATCTCACTCCAGCTTACTTGTTAACGAAATCTATTTCAGAATCAAAGTCTCTCTGTTCTTAATTTCATCTTTGCTCTGCGTAATCTGTAAAACGAAGGTCTGATTTCTCTTCCCTCTCTCTTACATGACAGTTTTTTCTCTACTTTGTAGTTATGTAATTTTCTTACAATATGATCGACTTTCTTTTTCCGCACAAAAGTCCTTTGCAGCATCATTCATCACCGCTCTCCTTTCGCATGTCAGTCAAATCAAGCCATTATATTTCCAAGCAATTGCTCAGTTGCTTCCTTCTTCCTTCCTGCCCATTGCACAGCATCTTTTGAAAGAAAGAGATTTTCCACGGAATTTCTAAGTTGCTTCCATCTCATGGTCATTGTCGATTTATAAGGCATCTTCTTCTTTTCGAAGCTCACTCCAGCTTACTTCTTACCGAAATCTATTTCAGAATCAAAGTCGCTCTGTTCTTTCAACTTTGCTCTGCGTAATCTCTCAAACGAAGGTCAGATTTCTCTACCCTCTCTCTTACATGATAGTTTTTTCTCTACTTTGTATTTATATAATTATTTCTCATAACACTATTACAATATGATCGACTTTCTTTTTCTACTTCAATTGGACCCTCTCCCTAATTTGTGCAGGCAGAACCAGGTCATCTATCCCACATGACCAATCACGATATGGCACATCGACACAAAATCCACGCGATTTTTGGGTCGAATCAGATGCCAACATGTATATCTTGGTTTGAGTCTAAATCCTAGGTCCAATTCTACTCACATGCCAATATGTACATCTTGGTTTGAGTTCTCCCTATATAGAGCCATGGGACTTTATTTTAAGTAATTTTTTTTAAAATTTAGCATAGTCTTTTTTATAGTTTTATATTTATTTCTACAAATATCATATGTGAACACGCGAGTGATTAATTAGCACAAGATTATTATACTAGTTTTTTTGTTCATACTCTACTAAAAAAACATGCCCGTGCATAGTATTTAAATTTATAAAAAAAAAAACTTTATGATCAATTTCTTTAAAATTAAATGCATAAGGCTCTATAGTATGAGAGATAGGGGGAAAAAAAAAGAGAAGTGTATAAGAATTCAATACCTAATACCAAATACAGTAAAAAAAAATACAACCCCATGAAAATTGAAGACTATTGACCAAGAAAACTAAAAAATAAAATCAAAATAAATAATATAAACTATTAATAAAATCGAATAAAATTTGAAAAGACATATAGAAATAAAACATAAAAATGAAAATCTATAATCGATTCAATCACATAAGAAGTTTAAAAGAATCAATACCTATGAGAAGAATAACTAAAAAATGGAGCATAAAAGGGCAAAGACAAAAAGAACCTACAAATTCATGAAAAAACCATCATACAAAAAACCTAAAAGCCCATCACAAGTGAGAAATAATAATAAAAGAAATACAAGATAAAATGAAACAAAGTTTATTAAAAAGGATATAAATATAAATATATATATAAATAAAGAACAATAGACAATACAATGATAAGAAAAATTTAGAAGAAACAAACCAAATTATAATAATCTAATATTCAAAAATGGAAATCTGAAGCTACAAAAGAAATAAGAAAAATCAATAAAAAGATTTCGCAAAAAAAACTAAAAGAACCCAATGGAAGTAAAATAAATAATTAACTCATAATGATAAGCAATAAAATAAAATACAACATAAAAATGACAATTCACAGAAAACCTCATGATAAAAAGTCATTTAAAAGGAAAAAAATCAACACCTACTACCCAAAAATTGAAACAAAAACGTGAAAAAAAAAAAAACTCACAATCTAAGAAAACCCAATGCCACAAACTAAAAGAATCCACTGTAAAGTAATAAAAATATATAAAGACAATCTAATAGTGAAAAACACCCACTACCGAACAACCAATAATTAAAGTACAAAAAGTGAATTAAAAAAATAGAAACCCATGAAAAACCTTCACCAAAAGACTTAAACAGACCCAACGAAACTAAAAATAATAATAATTAAACAAACCCATAATAAAGTATAAAATACCCATTTAAAAATCTAGAAATATAAAATAAAAGCAAAAAATTATAAAACATCCCATTGTATAAGCAACTTAAAAGAAAGAAACAAACTTATTAGGATTCAATACTAAAAAAAATTAAAAAAAATAAACCACAAATTTATTAAACCCCATCACCAAAAAAAACTAAATGAACACATCAAAATTGGAAAAATAATAAAACAAGCCCACAACAAAAGGCAAAGCGGGTTGCGTCTAAGTCTGCTGAGACCCATTATGAAGGGCCACTTAATTTGCAAGCTTTGGGGCCTGGGTGCAAATTGGTACAACTTGATTTACTTGCTGTAGGTGCAGAAAATAATGACCCACAATAAGGAGGTGCCTTAGAGGACTTATCCGTTGATGGTGATGACTGGGTGCCGTCCGAAAGCCTGAAAAAGAAGAGAAAACGATCAAAGGACCCTGGCCTGGGCGGCGCAAGGCTCTCCGATGCCAAAGTCAGTGAATGAACTGGAACAATGGAAGGAGAGAGAGACAGAGTAACGGCTCTGTGTATGAAATTGTGCGTACCTTTAATGGTGGTTTGAGCCTCTATTTATAGAGTTTGGGACGTATCTTTGGGAGATATCGTGGTGGGGTCTCATGATTCGACTGGAAAGCCATGATCAGCCCACGTTGCCATAATGCGCGTCGGATCAGCCACGTCGCATTTAATGCGCGTCGGATCAGCCCACGTCGCATTTAATGCGCGTCTTGTTGGGCCAGATCGTGTTGGATGCCTTTGGCGGTAGGGGATCGTGGGATCTGCCCTCGGCCTTGCCCTGATGTGGCCTCAGCCGCTGGATGTCGTGTCTGTCCCACTAGCTCGTGCCCCTATCCCTCCACGTGCCTGGTGACGTGGGGGATGAGGGGCGTGAGTGGAGACTCTTTCTGGCTTCGGCTTCCATCCCGGCTTCTTCAGCCGAGGTGGAGCTCCCTGCCGAGATGGCGCCCGGGGTGGGCCAGTTCGGCGCTAGTGGCCCGGAGCCGCCTGACTTCGGCCGGACCTCCTGCCCTGGTGGCCGGGGTGAGCTTGATGCCGCGTGGATAGCACGCGGATGGCACGTGAGAGTGCTTAGTCTCATCTTATGGCTGTGATTAGAGTAATCCTGTGGTTCCGGAAATCTCCCCACACAATTGCCCCCTAGCCTTTGACCTCTTAAGCGCCCTAGCTATTAGGGGTTGAAGGCTAGAAAAACTATCTGGGGATACAGCGATCATCGCTTGGTGTCGCTTCGACTCTTTGAAGCAATAAATGCTCTGCCCTGTTCGTCTTGGGAACCGAGTTGACGGCTACACGCGTAGCTTCTGCGCTGATTGCGTTGTCTCATTGATGGGACGGGCACGGGCTTTGAAGTGTCTCTTCGAATTCGGAGGCAGTACCCAAATGAGGGTTCCCCTTCTACAAATAGGGCCGTCCCCTTCCTTTTCTCGCTTCTGATTCCTTTCGCCTTCGCCTTTACTTTCGATTTCTGCTCTGGCGCCTGAGGTCTGTTCGAGGAGGACGACCGTAGAACGCGCCCGGATCTGCTCTTGATCTGCCTCTGTCCCTGTAAGTCGCTTTGTCCTTCTGTCTGGTTCTTCTTGGGGTTTTTTCGATTTCTAGGGTTTTTCTTTGTCGTCACCCCTTTTAGACATGGGCACCCCTAGATTCAGGGTAGATACCGATGAGGGCTTAGCCAGATGAGGGGGATCCTCCTAAAACCGGCGGACCTCGCCGACTGTGCCTTGTATCGCTGCCACGGCGGCTGGATGCCGTTCCCTCTGATCTCCGTGATCGAGGGTGGGGTCAGGTTTCCACTGCACCCCCTGCTTAGGGCCTGCCTTAGCCTTTGGTCCCTCGCCCCGGGCCAGTTGATGCCCAATGGCTACAAGGTCATCATGGGCACAGCGAAGCTGAACGAGATCTTGGGGACCAACCTAGGCCCTCACGACATCGAGGATACATATGATATCTGCAAGGCTGGGGAGGGAAGATATTATCTCCGTGTGAAGCCGCAGCGAAGGGGCTTCGTCCTAGCCTTGGAGGATTCAAGTAAGAATGCCGAGGAAGATTTCTTCTGTGTCTCGGGGGACTGGGAGTTCGGCCCAGGTGAAAGCAGGAGGCTGTCGGTCCCACGTCGCCCTGGGGAAGTCCCAAGTAATCATCACTGCTTTTCTCCTTTTTGTTTTGCTTACCTCATTGATGCCGAACTGATACTCTTTTTTGCCTGTTGAGCAGAGGCGGGTGCAAGGCGACGCCGAGCTGTCAGCGAAGGTTGGAGGAGGAATACCGACGACATCAACAAGGTTGAAAGGTACAAGGGGCACGAAACCAGGTCAGCTTGGAAGCTGCTCGGGTATGCGCCGAGGTATCGCGGCCACTACCAGAGGACCGGAGTACCTGAGGTGGACGAGACACACCCTGATCGTCCAACCGTATCAGTTGCGGTGTTTAGCGGGGTCCCCTTGACCGATCCCGTCGCCGACCGAACTGCGTCTGGAGCCGAGGCGTCTACTTCTGATCCGGAGCTGCCGGACTTGACGCAGATAGTGGACGCTTATCTCTCTGATCGAGGAGAGGACATGGAGGGAAGCTTGAGGGAGCCCGTCGTCAAGGACCTGGCCGCTAAGTTTCGGCAGAGGTCATCGTCTTCTGGGGCCCCATCGCCTGCCGTTACTCGTGCCGCTTCGGGTCCGGTGGGTGCTGGTGCTCCCCCTGCTCCTGCCCCCGCTCCGAGCGGGGGAGCCTGCCGACGCTCGCCGGACCGCTCGAAGGAGGGGTCCCCGCCCAGGAAGAAGTCCAAGGCGGGGGAGAAGAGTTCAAAGGTTGATCTGCAGTCGAAGGGCAAAACTCCTGAACGAGCCCCTGGAGCTAAAGCTCCATCCGAAAAGGGGGGCGAGAAGAGCGCGCCGAAGGAAAAGAGTGCGCCGGCCGAAAAGAGTGCGCCAGTCAGTAAGTCGACTGTTGGGCCAGCGCGCGAGCCTCTCATCTCGGTGGGGCAAGGGTCCGGATCGGCCTCCGGGCCCCGAATTGCCCCAGCACCGTGGAAGCCGAGAATGGAAACGCAACCCGGCAAACCCCTGAACGTTGGAGACCGACTGCTGGGGAACGCCGAGGTGATCGGGGCCCTTGCCAAGGCATGTGCTCTGCCTCGGGATATGGAGGAGCATGAGAAGTTTGATGACGAGAGTCTGATAGCGACAGCGATCCAGGCTGACCTCCTGGTAAGTGTTTCCTGTGTATTCTTTCAAGTGGCCTAGCTTGGCTGTTCCTGTTTTGATTTTCCTCTTTTCCCTTGCAGAACGTGCAGAGGCTCCTAACCGTGTTAGGAAGGAGGGATAGGAATGCTGCGAGGGTGACCCACCTGGAGTCCGAGCGGGAGAAGCTAAAGAAGGAGCTGGAAGTGCAGCGGAAGGGAATGGAAGAGCTCAAGGTGGCCAGTGCTGGAGAGTCTGCTCGGTTGGCATTGGTTCTGACTGAGAACGCCGAACTCTCGTCCAGGGCCAACCATATGAAAGGCGAGCTTTGGACGAAGAACAAAAGGGTCTCCGAGTTGGAGTCGGAGTTGGCCAGGTCGAAGTCTGAATCGACAGCCGAGGCGACGAGGTTGCGAGGGGAGGTCCTGGCCGGTCGCGCTGAGAGAGAGAAGCTGGCGACGGCGAACGCCGAACTGGAAAAGGAGAAGGCCTCTCTTCTGTCCGAGGCCCAATCCGCCTTCCAGAACGGGGTGGACCGCGCCACTGAGCTGTACGAGAAACAGGTAGAGGAGATCACCTCCATTCTGTTCGAGGAAGGATGCCTGGCCGCACTGAGACGTGCGGGGGTCCGTGAAGACCACCCCGTCTATCAGGACCTGCCGAAGTATGCGGACCTGGATCCCGAGCCGAGCTCCGCACCTGCAACTGAAAGCGCCCCGGTCGAAGCTCCTGCAGCTGAAAGCGCCCCGGTCGAAGCTCCTGCTGCTGACGATGCTCCAGCTGCCCCGGTCTTGAGCGATGCCCCGGTCGCCAGCGATGCTTCGGCCGTGCCTCAAGGTGATGCCTCTTCTGCCCCTGCTTCGGCTGAGGTACCAGTTGAAGCCCCTTCTGGTTCGGCCGAAGCTGCTGGTTCGGCAGATACGGTGATCGACCTGGTCGAGTCGCCGAAACCACAGTAGCCGGGCTCCTCTACATTTCTGTCTTCTTTTATGTAAAATTTTTGCTTCTCAGCTTTTCTGTTTTTGGAGGACTGCGATCCTCCTTTCTGTATGTTCTGCAACCCTTGTAATGAAGCGGTTTACAATGAATAAAAAGGAGGAATTCTGTGATCACCCAAACTGTGTACAATGCTTTTGAGTTCTTTTTCTCTTTCTTTGCACTATTCTGGAATGCTTGCATTCTTGTGTTTGAGTGCTGGCACAGCTCTCTTCCTCTGGAAAGCTGCCCTTGGCCGAAATGGCTGGCTTTAGCCGAGACGAGCTGCCTTGTGCCGAAGTGGAATCATCATTCCACTGGTCTCGGCTGTGGGAGCGTGAGCTCGGCAATGATCTTTGAGGGGTGTAAAAACCCTGATGTTAGGAATCCGGCCGAGTGTCCGAACTCGAGGCCTTCTCCAGGGTCCAGGACCCAATCCGGCCGAGTGTCTGAACTCGAGGCCTTCTCCAGAGCCCAGGGCTCGGAGCTTTAGGAAACGACCGAGTCTGGACTCAAGGCCTTTTCCAGGGCGGTAGACCCAATCCGGCCGAGTGTCTGAACTCGAGGCCTTCTCCAGAGCCCAGGGCTCGGAGCTTTAGGAAACGACCGAGTCTGGACTCGAGGCCTTTTCCAGGGCGGTAGACCCAATCCGGCCGAGTGTCTGAACTCGAGGCCTTCTCCAGAGCCCAGGGCTCGGAGCTTTAGGAAACGACCGAGTCTGGACTCGAGGCCTTTTCCAGGGCGGTAGACCCAATCCGGCCGAGTGTCTGAACTCGAGGCCTTCTCTAGAGCCCAGGGCTCGGAGCTTTAGGAAACGACCGAGTCTGGACTCGAGGCCTTTTCCAGGGCGGTAGACCCAATCCGGCCGAGTGTCTGAACTCGAGGCCTTCTCCAGAGCCCAGGGCTCGGAGCTTTAGGAAACGACCGAGTCTGGACTCGAGGCCTTTTCCAGGGCGGTAGACCCAATCCGGCCGAGTGTCTGAACTCGAGGCCTTCTCCAGAGCCCAGGGCTCGGAGCTTTAGGAAACGACCGAGTCAGGACTCGAGGCCTTTTCCAGGGCGGTAGACCCATGCTGTCGGAATCAGTCACAGAGAGAGACAAGTTGATGACAAGGTGAAAGCTGCTTTTATTGATTTTGAGACTCGATACATCTTTAGAAATAAAATTTCTTCAAGTGGGATGCATTCCATGGTCTCGGCAGTGGCTTGCCTTCCAAGTCTTCGAGCTTGTAGGCAGACTTTCCTGCCAGTGAGACTATTCTGAACGGGCCATGCCAGTTCGGGGCTAGCTTCCCTTCGTTTGGCTCCCTGTCAGCTGGCAGGGTTTTCTTTAGCACCAGCTCTCCCGCGGAGAACTTTCTCTCTCTGACATTTTGATTGTATGCCCTGGCTAACCGTTGCTGATAGTCGGTCAGTCGCAGGGCTGCTGCTTCTCGTCGCTCGTCTGCCATCTCCAGCTCCATTGCCAGGTTTGTCTCATTTCGGCCTTCGTCGACCAGCTCTGTCCTCAGGGTAGGAAGGCCGATTTCCAAAGGAATGACCGCCTCCATCCCGTAGGCCAGAGAAAAGGATGTTGCCGAGGTAGACCTCCTTGGAGTTGTTCTGTACGCCCACAGCACGCTCGGAAGCTCCTCTGTCCATCTGCCCTTTGCCTTGTCCAGTCGCTTCTTCAGGCCGTCCAGGATCACTTTGTTGGAGATTTCTGCCTGGCCATTACTCTGTGGATATGCCGGAGTGGAGTAATGATTTCTGATGCCATGCTCTTGGCAGAAGTCTTTGAAGGACTTGGAGTCGAACTGAGTCCCGTTATCCGAAATCAGGGTCCGGGGGATGCCGAACCTCGTAAGGATGTTTTTCCAAACGAAGTTCCTGGAGTCCCTGTCCGTGATCGAAGACAACGGTTCAGCCTCTATCCATTTTGTGAAGTAGTCCGTAGCCACTATCAGCCATCTCTTGTTTCCTGGAGCTCGGTGAAGAGGCCCCACAATGTCCAGGCCTCATTGAGCAAAGGGCCATGGGCTAGAGAGGGGACTCAGATCTTGTGCTGGCTGATGGAGGGAGTGGGAGAACTTCTGGCACTTCTCGCATTTTCCTGGCGTAGACCTGCGCGTCTTTCTGCATGTAGGGCCACCAGTAGCCCTGGCTTATTGCTCTGTAAGCCAGGGATCGACCTCATATGTGACTGCCGCAGATTCCTTCGTGGATCTCATACAGGAAGTCGTCCACCTTGCTTGGATGGACGCATTGGAGGTATGGACCTGTAAATGACTTCCTGTAGAGTTTGCCTTCGGGAGAGAGCCAGAATCGCGCTGCCTTGAGTCTGATCCTGTGGGCTTCAGCCTTGTCCTCGGGGAGCTGGTCGTCCTTCAAGTAGGCGACAATTGGATCCATCCAGCTCGGGCCGAGGTCAGCACAGAGGACAAGCCGAGATGAATGGAGTTCTAAGCTTGACCTTGATACTGACCCAACCTCGATGGTCCTTTTCTTCCCTGCTTCGACAGCGGAGGCCAGGTTTGCAAGCGCATCTGCGTGCGTGTTAGTATCTCGGGATATTTGCCTGACCTCGGCTTTCTGGAAATGAGAGAGTAGTTTTTTCGCAAGGGCTAAATAGGCCGTCATCCTGTCGTCCCTGGCCTGGTAGTCTCCAGCGAGCTGGCTAGTCACCAGTTGAGAGTCGCTGAAGATCTCTAGGTGCTGGGCTCCGAGGATTTGGGCGCTGTTCAACCCTGCAATCAGTGCTTCGTACTCTGCCTCATTGTTTGTTGCTTTGAAGTCGTGGGTGAAAGCCTGCTCTATGACCAGTCCCTCTGGCGATTGGAGAACGATGCCGGCGCCAGCTCTCTTGGAGGTGGACGACCCGTCGACAAAGATCTTCCATGCCGAGGTGGGAGCCGAGGTGGGAGCCTGTTCGACCTCATTTTCTATTGGCTCGTGCCCTGTGCCCCCCAGTGCCGTGCCGAGCTGGGTCGGAGCCGGGTTGGGGGAGACGAATTCGACAATGAAGTCTGCCAGGATCTGGGCTTTGATCGCAGTTCGGGGACGGTACTGTATGTCATACTGCCCTAGTTCAACTGCCCACTTTGATATTCGCCCTGAAAAATCAGCTTTCTTGAACACTGAACGGAGTGGATGCTCCGTGATTACCACAATGTTGTGGGATTGGAAATAATGGGAGAGCTTGCGGGAGGCACTAACGAGAGCCAACGCAAGCTTCTCCAATAGAAGGTACCTGGTCTCGGCATCGAGCAGAGTCTTGCTCGTGTAATAGATTGGCTTTTGAACTCCCTCGTCCTCCCTGATGAGGACGGAGCTCACTGCGTTATCCGAGACCGCAAGGTACAAATACAGAATCTCCCCCAAAGTTGGGGTGGAGAGTAATGGTGGTGACATTAAATAGGTTTTGAGTGCGGCCAATGCTTGGTCGCACTCAGGGGTCCACTGGAACTTCAGATTTTTCTTTAAAAGCTGAAAGAAAGGCCTGCACTTATCTGATGACCGGCTGATGAAGCGGTTGAGTGCTGCAGCCATTCCTGTGAGCTTCTGAACTTCCTTCGTGGTAGAGGGGCTCTGGATGCTCTGGATCGCGGTGATCTAGTCCGGATTAGCCTCTATCCCTCTCCGCGTTACCAAGCTGCCGAGGAACTTGCCAGAGGCTACGCCGAAGGCGCACTTGGAAGCGTTTAGCTTAAGCTTGTACGCGCGAAGGATATCGAAGACTTGGCCGAGATCAACCAGATGATCGCCGGAGTGCACTGATTTGACGACCATGTCGTCGATGTAAACCTCCACCGTCCGGCCGAGTTGAGCATGGAACATTTTTGTGACGAGGCGCTGATAAGTTGCCCCCGCGTTCTTTAGCCCGAAGGGCATCACCTTGTAGCAGTAAGTGCCGCGGGGGGTTATGAATGATGTTTTCTCCTCGTCTGGCTCGTAGAGCGGGATCTGGTGGTAGCCTCTGTAGGCGTCGAGGAAGCTCATTCGGTCATGACCAGCGGTGGCGTCGATCAGTTGGTCAATCTTTGGGAGGGGGAAACTATCTTTAGGGCAGGCCTTGTTCAGGTCTGTGAAGTCCACGCACACCCTCCACTTTCAGTTTTCTTCTTGACCACCACCGTGTTGGCCAGCCATACCGGGTACTGGACTTCCCGGATGGCTCCTGCCTTCAGCAGGTTGTCGATCTCTTCGACAACCGCATCTGTCTGCTGCAGCCCTGTCCTGCGGGCCCTCTGCATTACCGGCTTGTGGTCGGGGTCCACATTTAGCTTGTGGCATATGACCTCAGGGTCGACCCCAGGCATCTCGCTTGGGCTCCAAGCGAAGACGTCGACGTTCTGCATCAGGAACCGAGAGAGTTCGGCCCTTTCCTCGTCTGGCAGCTGGGTGCCAATCAGGAAGAACCTGTCTGGATCTGCCGGGTTTAGCCTGACCTCGGCCAGGTCCTCGATGCTTTTCTTCTCAGGATCTCGGCCGATTTCGTCGAGGCCTTTCTCGAACTCGGCGAGGTTGACGCGCTCTGGCTCCTTTGCTGCCGGGACTGCGGCCAGCATGCACTGCCTGGCTTGCTGCTGATCCCCCTCCACTATGACTACTTCCATCTTGCCCTCCTTGTTCTCATGGACGAACTTCAGCTTCTGGTGGAGGGAAGAAGGGACTGCTTCTAACTTGTGGAGCCACGTTCTGCCCAAAATGACGTTGTAGGGAGAAGGGGCATCCACGACCAGGAAGTCGGCCGACACGGAGGCTCCGCCAACTCGGGTCTCCAAGGTGATCCTGCCCTTGGGGTAGACTGGCGTGGCGGACAACCCTAGCAGGGGTGCACGGACCTCCGTGAGGTCCGCTTCGGAGAGTTTCATCTTTTTGAAGCAGTCGTAGTAGAGGACCTCGGAGGAGCTGCCGGAGTCGACGAGGATCCTCTTCACTGTGAAGTCTCTCAGCTTCATGGTGAGGAGTACAGGGTCGTTGTGAGGGAGCTGGATTCCCTCTAGGTCTCTGTCCGAGAACGAGATGGCGGGTCGGTCGCGGCGGGCTTTCTTGGATGCCGGGGCGAGCTCGGCTTTCAATACTTCTTTCCCGTGCGAAGCCCTGCCTGGCTTCGGCACGGGCCTGGGAGCTGTCCCGGGACGAGGAAGCGGGAACTGAGGACGCCAGATGGATCACGTTAATGATCTTCTCTGAATCCTCGCTGTCTGGAGCCTGGGCTGCGCTCTGGTGAATCCGGCCCTCGCTACCGCCGGCATCACCTGCCTTGACGAATTCTGGAATGTGGCCTTCTTCGGCCAGCTTCTCCAGGTACCGCTGCAAAGTCTTGCAGTCCTCGGTCTTGTGCCCGTTACCCCTATGGAAGGAGCAGTAGAGCTGGCTTCGGCCGCCGGAGGTGGGCTCATTCAGCATGGGCTGGAGGGTACTTGAAGAACGGCTTGGACCTGATCTTGGTCAGGATGCGGTAGATCGGCTCCTTGAAGACGACGTTGACGCTCTGACTGGCGCTGGAGGGAGGTCTGGGCTTCCAGGTGCCCCCAGACCTAGGACGACGAAGGCTTCGCCGAACTGGAGACCCAGGCCTGCTTGGGCTCCTGCTTCTGGGAGGGCCTCCCGCCTCCCTGCCGAGGCTGGCTACTCTTCTGCTCGGGCTCCGGATGCCCGTCCTGATCCCTAGCTCGGATCTTGTCTTCCTCCTGGGCGATGAAGCGCTTCACCCGGGACATCAACTCTGGCATGGATTCTGGGGAGTTCCCGGCCAAGTCCTTCCTCAAGTCGTTGCCGGGGATCAGGGCATGCTGGAAGGCGTAGATTACTATCTCTTCCCTCGTGCCCTCGATCTGGCTGTAGACCGCCCAGAATCGCTGGGCGAACTTGGCGAGAGTTTCGCCCTGCTTCATTCTCAGGGCGAGGAGGTCCCCTTCCTTCTTGGGGACGACGGTGTATGCTTGGAACTTCTTCAGGAAGGAGAGCTGGAGCTCCTTCCAACTGGAAACCGACCGCTCTGGGAGAGAGCAGAACCACTTCAGGGGGAGGTCACCCAAACTGGAGGAGAAGATTTTGCAGTTTAGGTGACCCTCGTTCCCCCGGATGGACATCTTCTGGGAGAAGTGTCGGAGGTGAGCGGATGGGTCGGACAGTCCGTCATAGGAGACGAACCGCGGGACGGAGAACTTTCTGGGCAAGGGGGTGCGCTCGATCTCTTTTGTGAAGGGTGAGCCCCCAAGATCAGTGTGGCCACAGATCTGCTTCTGGTGCCGCACGTCCAGGTTGCGCTGAAGAGCCAACCTGACGCGCTTGTCAAACTGTTCCTGCTCGTCGTCCTCTTCTGGAGTCCGGGCTCTCGATTTTCGCTTGGAGTGGTTCGGGCTGAGATGGTTATGGTTCCGACCATCACGGCTACGATGACTTCGGCTGTTGCTCGAGCCTTCGTCATGGACCTGGCTCCGCTTACGGTCCAGATGATTTCTGAGGTCCTCGCGGGGAGGCTAGGCTGCCCTGCTGGGGGCGTCCCTCTTCTTCCCTTGAGGCTCAGAGACCTGCCTCAAGGAGGCGGTTTGCGCTGCCCTCAGCTGCTGTTGGAGCTGCTGGAGCTCTCGGACTAACCGCTCCTGCTTCTGGAGAAGAGCTTCTTGGGCTGCGACGTCTCCTCCAGCGGCTGGAGGTTGATCGCGGCGCGTCTCCTTTACGGCAACAGCTTTATCTTTGCGGGGACGCTCGCGCCGGTGCTCGTCGCGTCGGGGGTGGCACGGTTTCGTCCGCTGAGAGCGAGGCCTCGACTCCCTCTTGGAAGGGGATCTCGACAAAGAGTTGGGAGCCCAGGCGACCCTCGCCTGCGGATGTGCCTTGGACCGTTCGGGACCGTCCCTAAGGAGGGACGTCCGTCGACGGTGCTAGCCGCTCGAGGATTGCCCTCGAGGACTCTCCGCCCTTCTTAGCTTTCGGTGGCATGGCTTCTGAGAGATTGAGGTTTAGAAGGTTGGGAAGGTTGGGATATTACTTTCCCACAGACGGCGCCAATTGTAGGTGCAGAAAATAATGACCCACAATAAGGAGGTGCCTTAGAGGACTTATCCGTTGATGGTGATGACTGGGTGCCGTCCGAAAGCCTGAAAGAGAAGAGAAAACGATCAAAGGACCCTGGCCTGGGCGGCGCAAGGCTCTCCGATGCCAAAGTCAGTGAATGAACTGGAACAATGGAAGGAGAGAGAGACAGAGTAACGGCTCTGTGTATGAAATTGTGCGTACCTTTAATGGTGGTTTGAGCCTCTATTTATAGAGTTTGGGACGTATCTTTGGGAGATATCGTGGTGGGGTCTCATGATTCGACTGGGAAGCCATGATCAACCCACGTTGCCATAAATGCGCGTCGGATCAGCCCACGTCGCATTTAATGCGCGTCGGATCAGCCCACGTCGCATTTAATGCGCGTCTTGTTGGGCCAGATCGTGTTGGACGCCTTCGGCGGTAGGGGATCGTGGGATCTGCCCTCGGGCCTTGCCCTGATGTGGCCTCAGCCGCTGGATGTCGTGTCTGTCCCACTAGCTCGTGCCCCTATCCCTCCACGTGCCTGGTGACGTGGGGGATGAGGGGCGTGAGTGGAGACTCTTTCTAGCTTCGGCTTCCATCCCGGCTTCTTCAGCCGAGGTGGAGCTTCCTGCCGAGATGGCGCCCGGGGTGGGCCAGTTCGGCGCTAGTGGCCCGGAGCCGCCTGACTTCGGCCGGACCTCTTGCCCTGGTGGCCGGGGTGAGCTTGGTGCCGCGTGGATAGCACGCGGATGGCACGTGAGAGTGCTTAGTCTCATCTGATGGCTGTGATTAGAGTAATCCTGTGGTTCCGGAAATCTCCCCACACACTTGCATATGTGACTCAAGCGACTCTTCCCCCAATAGGACCAAGTCTTCTCCCTGAGTCCAAGTTTTCAAAGATCAACCTAACCCTATCCTAAGTTCAATCCATAGTTGGATACTTTCAAGTTCAGGTCAAGGTAGGTCTGAATTTGAAATAGGGAGACGAATTTGCGTTCAGGTCAAGCTCAGGTTAGGTCGAAATCGGGTGGAAATTCAATAACTTCAAAAATATGATATAAATTAAAGGGTCCTTAGGTTCTACTCTACCAATAATCAAAAGTCTTTTGTGATATCATGAGCTGTGCCCAATTATTGTGAGAGAGAGAGAGAGAGGAGATTTTTTTTTCTAGAGAGAGAGAAGGGATTCTTTAGACACATCACACCCTAACCTAAGAACCATATCAACTGACAATCAGATCTTGCATTAATTTATTTGGAAGTTCTTATTATTTTTATATTTCTATTTTTTTTTTTGGATAAACGTTTATTAAAGTATATTGTAAACTTTTTCTGAATATATTTGACGTTTTTATATGAATGCAAAACAACATTATATTAAATTTATAACTTCTGTTGATCGATTTTGTAAAGACTGCTCAATTTAAATACTGGCTTTGAGCTAGGGCCTGCATGAAATAGCGCATCTATGGTTTGATATGGGGTCATTTTATTTACTAATTACAAGGCTCATACATTTACATTGTATAATTAATGTTTTACAAAGATTTATATAAATTCTTTAATTATTATATAATAAAAATCGCTTTCTACACATATAACCAAACAATTTTAGATGCTTTTACTTGTTAAGAAGTAAATACAAAATTCGAGCTAATCAAATAATATTCTCTTAAAAAGTCGCTTTGAAAACGTAGATTTTTAGAAACTTTTTTTGGCATGTTTGATTTTTAAGAAGCCAGACCAATTGGGTTGGTGGGTGTGCTTTTTCTTTTTGGTTAGTGGAAGTGCTTTTAGAATTGATGGGGTGAGCTCTTTTTCTTGTACTTGGGGCCAGGGATTTCTCCCATCTTAACTTTTACCCGCTTCATCTCTTAATTTGATTTGATTTCTATGAAAAATTTTAAATAAATATTTTTTAATATTTAATGTATCTATTATATTTTTAGAAAGGACACCATCTCTCTATCCGCTGAATCGTATTAGATGTTAATTTAACTGTATACCAAATCATATTAGAGCAAAATTTTTGTGAGAATTCATGATCCATTTCTATAAGTAGGCTCGCTCAGGCGCATCAGGAGATTTTCATCAGTAAGTGTGACTCTTATTAGAAAATCTTAACTCATAGATCATTGTCATCTACGGATGAAGTTACTGAAATCAACACCTGATCAACGGACAGTGACTTGGGTTAGGTTGTCCGTGGTGTATGTTCAGATGTTTTATGTATAATAATAGTAAAGTATATATTAGGCCCAACTTAAACTCTACTCATTTACTTTTCAAATTAAAATTGTTGCCCCAAATCCAACTTAAAAGACTCAATGCTACCAACTAATGACGTGGCCTCAATTTATTGGATTGGTTTCAAGCTTGGGCTTAATTGGTGGGTTAGTCAGATTCTACCTTAGGCTATATTGGGGTTGAAATGGGTTAGGGATACGGAAAGTCGGGACTAAATTTTTGAAAGGACACTTTTGCTCTCTTTTGTCGTTCTATTTTCTTATTATTTTAAATTTTTAATAGGAACAAAAATAGAAAAACACACAATATTATCCATTAGAAAAATGTGAAAGCCATCTGTGCACTTTTTATTTTCAAGAATTCCAATGGGGAAGCAATTATTGTACTGTACCCACCTGTACCCAAGTAGCCACTCACGCACCGTGACTCACATGAGGATACCTTTTTGTTGGTGCCGTATCTCGAATCCATGACCTACTGGACTAAACCATGGTTTTAACCACCACTAGCGCACCGTGAGTCACATGAGGATAATACCTTTGGAGTCTAAATTTAGTGAGATAAAACTCTCTGGTGGTAATTTTAAGTGGACCATTCATTCATTTGCCGCTGACAATTGCAGCCTGCCTGTCATGTATTCTTCAGGACTTATGGGGTGGACTCTGAGTGGTCCACACACATCTGTTTACCGATATAAATACTTGCAACTTATTGTAACATGAGAATACTATAGCCACTCCATTATTGTACCCCCTGTAGCCGCTAGCGACTTGCAGAGTGTGTTTTTTCATGCCTATCAGTCACTACAAATTTTATCAGTGTCCCGCCCTCGTTAGTCGTCAAAAGATATCCACATCTTTTTGAGGGCCAGTAGGAGAGATTTTTTCTACCAAAAAAACTGACGCTAGCATGATTAGTAACCATGGACATGGATGGTGCATTGTTAGTAATGGCAAGTGTAATGAACAATGATTATTTCTTCTTTTCTTTGAAGAGGGTGGGTCGGTTTTTCTTGAACAATGGACATTAGGAAACCTTAATGAATGAACAACTGACGTCAGCTTGATTAGAGACCATGGGCATACATGGGTGCATTATTAGCAATGGCAAGTGTAATGAGATCCTGTCCGTTGGTTTAACATCATGCCTTCGGACAGTTTTATATATATATATATATGGGGAGTATTCCTATGCATCTATCTCTCATCAAAGAGTGAGGGACATTCCTCTTTTTAAGAAGTTTCAAGTACATAGAGAGTATTCTTATGTACTTGAAAAGTCACTTTTGTACTTGAAACTTTTCAAAAAGGGGAGTGTCCCTCACCCTATAGTGAGGAATAGATGCACTTGAATATTTTCATATATATATATATATATTTGCTTGTGCAGAAATAATCAGATTCTTGTGAATGAGTCACCCTATTTTCTTTGCCTCTTGACCAATCTCCCTATTTTTTAATTATTTCTTCTTTTCTTTTGAAAGGGTGGGTCGGTTTTTCATGAACAATGGATAGACCAACCATTTATTTTAAACCAAGCAAACCCGTACATGTTGTTTTGTGGTCTCTGTCTATAGAGTCATGGAACTCTATATTAAGTCTTTTTTTTTCTAGAAAAATGAGCATAATCTTTCGTCTTTATATTTATTTCAACAAATATTATTGGTGAATTAGCACAGATTAATATGCCAGCAATCTAGCTTAATACTCATCTGGCCAAAAATGATCAATTCAAATGCCATCCACATCCATCTGTATCAAGTCACATAAAAGAAAAAGTTTAAACGGCCCGGGCACATAAAATACAATTGTATGAATTTGAAGCTCTAATATTTGATGGACTCCCCAAACCAAAATGACATCACACTTATGTCGTACATGCATGTTTCACATCCCCCGAACCCGATTAAAGAAATAACCGGATCCGGAGAGTGAATTTTAGGACTAATTAAAAATTTTGTCCTTTGGGCCCACGGATCGTAAGTCCGCGGTGAAGATTTAATGTTTTAAACCTCATGTGATACAATAAATGTAGAGTCCAAACAACTCTAGGCATATGGAATCTCAAGCAATGAATATGAATCTCATTAAATTAAAGTTTGCAAGAAAGAGTAAACATGAACTAAGAATCAAGTTATTTATTACATCCATCCCAAAATACAAGGCCAATAAAAGAACAGAAGTCAATAATATAAAGGTTCAACGAGAGAAATAAATAAATAAAGGAATATAATCTAATGGATCCCCATGTATCTCTCTCGTGCCTGGAAGTGATGACGCTACTCTACGTCATCGGCACGCCACTCTCGTGCCTCCTCAGCTGGTTGGAGATCCCTTGGGATCTCCTCACCGGCCTGCTCCTCGAAGTAGAACTCACTTGATGTGTCTGCACACCAAGGAACAGAGTCAACGACATGTTGAGCAATAGATATACAAAGCATGAAAAACATGACATACATCAAGTGTCGAATAATGACAGGTATAGATCATATGAATACAAGAAATGCGAAACTAGGCATAAAGCGAGATTTATAACCAATAGGAACAATAAAAGGAATCCTAATAATCATCTAACAATAACCACTATCCATGCAAATGCAAAACAAGAAACAAAAGGGAGACTCCGAGGATGTCCAAAGCCACCTCCTGGGGTACCAGTAACAATCCCCTTGGACTACTGATACCAAAGTCCAGCTCCAGTGGGATCCTAGCTCCCTGTCCTGGGAATAGCAGCACGGTCCTAGCCCGCTCCCAGCTATTCAACGCCATGGACGCCGTCCTACGCCGACTGCCCACCCCGACAACCGAGTAACCGGTTCGTCATTAAACCCCAAACTGCAGATGGCCATGATATGCAAATAATAACAAAGTGGTTCTGACACAAGGACAACAAGACAAGCAAGTCTGGCTAGTTCCATGTACAAGACAAGATCCTAGGGATTATCTTTTCCAAAACAGTATAAGACAAGCAAGTCACGTGATAATCCCCTTCCATTACTAGCCAGTCATGTTCATCAAAACAATACACGGTTTCTTAAAGTATACTCTAAGTCAGGTCCAAGTCCTAAATTCTATAAAAATTTATGTTTCATAATTGATTACGTGTTTTATGCCAAGAGTGTACAAGGAACATAAACAGCGGATACAAGTGAAAATCAAGGAGGAATTACAATCCAACCCTAAGTAAGTGGTGTCATTCCTGTATTCCCCGTATTCGAACAGAGTACGTATGGAAATTGGATTAATGATGCTTTTAGGAAAATCCTTTGGTGTACAATCATGTTGAGCATCATTCAATTCAATTCCATATGCATTCGGTTACACTACGTGTAATACACGAATACCTAGGCAACCCATCGAATTCACACCAAGCCATGTGCTTCGATTTCAATTCCATTTATGGTCATGTGATAGTAAGTTAGTAGTTTCTAATATCTAAGGCCATACCTAAGTTAAACAGTCTCTTTCTCAAATTACAAGAGTCAAGTCCTTAATTCAAATAATTACATCACTTCTCGACATCCGATCGTGATGAAACTAAAACCATTGGATTCTTCGTCTCGAGGGCTCTCCAACGGTATATCATACATAAAAATCCAACGGGCGGATTGAAAGTTACAAGCTTTCGAAGTTTCAGTGACCATGCACCCTCCGATCGCTCGTACCGAAGGTGCGATCGATCGGCACTGAACACCTCACAGTTAGTGCACAGTCCGATCGATCGGACTGTGATCGCCCACAGTTAATTTGGGACTGTTCACTGTCCGATCGATCGCACTGTGCGATCGATCGATCGGACAGCGAACCTGAAGCCCGAATTGGGTTTCTGCTCGCTTTTTCATCCGGCCAATTCCTATGGCTAACCTGCAGAAAACTGAGCCTCCTTGCTCCCCATTCAATCCATTCAATCACATTGACACCATTTCCAACAATTTAAAACAAACTAAAGTTATCAATTTATTAATCTATCCATTTCATTCCACAATTCTAACCTAGCATGTAATTTCAATTAAAATCAGAAAGGCTTGGAATTAACAGGATATCTATCAGAATCATAATCAATTAAATGAAACAAACATACATGTTTAAAATGCAATGCAGATCTACTTGCCTCAATGTCAGAAGAAGAGTAATTAGGTGAAATTTGAGGAGAAGCTTTTCTACCCCAAAATCAACAATCTAACACGAACAAATACAACCTAGAGCACAAAGGAGAAGAAAGAAAGAAAAAGAATCAAAATCTAACCTAATCTAACCAAAAAAGTGATAAGGTAAAAAGATGAGATTAAGGGAAGTCTTACCAAAATAGTACCGGAAGCAAGAGGGAATTGCAAGGATGAAGATGAACGGTTCGGATCGCGGAGTTGATCTCTCCGGGCTTGAGTTCCGAGCTTGAGAAAGGGAGAAGAAGAAGATGGGAGGCTGCGGTCACTTTCGTTGCAGAGAACGAAATGAAAATTAGGGTTATCTTCGTTTAAGAAGACGATAGAGAGGAAAAGACCGAATCGCCCTTTAAGTGGGTCCGGTGAAAGAATGGACCACTTGAAAGGTTTTTTATCACCGGATCGCGATGAGTCAAGAGACAAAAATTATCAGAACGACGAGACTTTCCCAACGAACCCAAAAATCACGGCGTTTGGAATATTTCGGAAAAAACACTCAATTTTTCCCTAAATTGCAAACTACCCCCTGCTATGATCAAACAAACTCGGAATCAAATGAAACTTCGCAGATACTATTCTAATGCTAAAAGAAACTTGCTCATGATCTAAACCCACTTAAATATCTAAAATATAATTAAATAAAATAATAATAAATTAAACGGGTCAACGAGCCGGGTATTGGGCCCAACTGACCGAGTAAGGTCACAGACCTTACAGCAAGTGAGGTTATTATAGTCTTTAAAAAGTTCAAGCTCGCAAGAAAATTTGATAAGGTCTCTCAGCAATCACTAATAAAAGTAATTCTAAAGTTTCCACTTCTTGTAGTATCTCTCATCAAATTTCATTGTAGACCATCCTGTCAGATTGATTAGTTATAAATAAATCATTAAAATGTTCTTTTTATAATGGGTTAATGAACTCAATATTATTAAGATCTCAAGTCTTTTTAGAGTTATGAATCTAACATGGGCCAAATTATTTTTGAAAATCTAGAGACTATGCAAATTATGATTTTCAGATTGGATTCAAATCTCATGGCACGTTTGTGTAACTCATTTCTACACAGAAGGCATTATCTTTCTATGGAAAACTGTTTTTTCATGTGTTTGGTAAGGAAAATTTCTGTGGAAATGCTTTTAAGCCACATCATCATTTTTCTTAAATAACCTAAAAATAGAGTTCCTATGGATGTATGTGAAGTACATTTTCTCATAAAAATTCTCCCCTCTTTATTACTCAATTTCCTTACTCTTCTCTTTTATATTAGTTTTTAATAAGAAATCCGCAACCGCACCAAACATCATTAGCACCAATTCATTGAGGAAAAAGATTTACACCAAACACGAATCCGAGGGAAAACCCTTTTCAAGGTATTTAAAAACCATAGACTTTACTGATGTGGTAATTTCATCTATCCATAGAAATTGCCTATACAAACATGCCCCGAGGCTCAATCCTCCTCACATGCAATGCAAACATACACATCTTGCTTTGAGCCCTCCGTCTGTGTGGAGCCATGGAACTCTACTTTAAGTCAAATTATTATTATTTTTTTTAATTTAGCACAATATTTTCTGTTTTTTTAATAGCTATTTATGAAAATATCATTGGTGGAGATGCCATTATTAGCAATGGTTATTGTGCTAGTTTTCTACTAATACTCGCTGGGCCACAAATGACCAATTCAGAATTCATGAACATACATCAAATTTCACTGTAAAGCCCACGACCATGTAAAATTTCATTTTTATAAATGGATTGATGAATACAAAATATTATTATTGGTAAAAACTCAGGTCCTTTACATTTATGAATGTAACGTGGGCCGAACTTCTACTCGAGTGAAAAATGTAGGCATTTATCTCTTCTTAATCTTACCCACCAGAACATAGAGTTCTTGGCATGTGTTGGTTTGTAGGAAAAAAGAAGATAAATGTGAATATGTGCGGGAAGAAAGAAAATATATATGTTTCCTAAACAACTCATGCTTTATTTGCACTGTTTGAGTGGGCATGGACTGTGTGAGTTGACATTGTTTTATTAGACAATTCAAAACGGGCAGAAACTACCCTTTTTAAGTGGGGAGTTATTGAGAATTTCTTTTATATATATATATATATATTATGGGAGGTGCTCTTGTGAGAGACACTCTCACATTACTATGAGAGATAAATGTAGGGGCCCTCACATTTAAGTTATTGACATTGGATATTGATGATATACATATATATATATATATGAAAGTGTTCTTCTACAAAGATTCCCATAAGAACTGAGCATTTGCTTCCATAGCTGGTGATTTCTTAGGAGGGATCGACCCTCTATAGCGGTATGGATCGGTAGTTCTCATGATATCCATGCATAGGTTATACGTATATGTAGAAATGAATAAAGATAGAGTGCAATAAAATTTAACGATTATACTAAAAAAATGTGTTTAACATAGCCTAAGCAAGTGATATATAAGAATAGCTTATTAGCCAAATTATTTTACCTAAGCTATATTTACTAGTTGCTTCTAATTTCCACAAATATGTTTTTCGAGTAAAAAAAAAAACCGTAGCCTTTAGATTTTATTATTCTCTATCTTTATTCTATTCCATGTCATACAAACATCATCGATAATTTGTTTGTATATACATCATCCTTTGCGTGTGTATGCGTTTTGCATTCAATTTTGATAAATTTATGTCAATTTTGACTACTGGATCAACTTGCATCTCTTTTAATAATATTCTCGCAAGATAAAAGGCAAATGTAGAACTCTACCAAGTAAATTAAACAATTCGAAGCTCTTCACATAGGATTCTACGGTGAAACTAAATAATTTAAAATTAAACAAAATGAAAACTATAAGTGGGAATTATATAAAAGCAATGACCTCAATATCGAGACCAAGGCCTATAATTCTAACATTGACCAAGACCCTTGCCCGGTAATAAAATGGGTCTAGGTCATGTACAAAATGCAATCAAGGATCTAACTTTTTTTCCATATAACAGGTCTAGGTTTAAGTCCTAATTCACTTAGATCCAACACAAATATATTTCTTAGTGCCTGGTGAGGTCCACAGTTGTATCCTTAATAATAATTATAAAACGCTTTAGACCATTTGGAAAAGTTTATGTGAATGTCTATAGTACCATTTGATAGGTCTACTTTGCCCCAACTATATTGTGATCATCTACTTGAATTATGTCTTGCCATTTTTTCCTCAAATAGGCTGATCATCTACATGAATTATATTGCAATCATTTACATGAATTATGTTTTAATTATTTAAATTAAACTGCTCACACACATGTGCTTTATTCTATTTGGATTCTATTTGGTAAAGTTTATATTTGAAAATCTGATTAAAACCAGCATAGTCTTCAAAAAAAAAAAGTAACAATTATATCTAAGTTAGGTCAATAATGGTACCGATCATCAGTTTCTTTTTTTAAATATTCTTCTTTTTTCTTTTGAAATTCTGGGTCAATTTGTCATGAACAATAGATAGACCAACCCACTGACCATTTAAACCAAGATGATTTTCAGGCTGATTCCAAATCTTAGGTTCAATCCTCCTCACATGCAAATGTGCATGCGTTGTTGACCAATTGAGCTCTCTGCCTGTGTGGAGCCATGGAACACTATTTTAAGTCAAGTTATTTTTTTAGTTTAGCATAATATTTTATATTTTATATTTATTTCAACAAATATCATATAGGTGGAGATGCCTATGATTAGCAAATCATCAATTCAAACTCCATGCACATACATCTTATAGGCGGAGATGCCTATGGATTAGGTTATACTTAAAAACAGAATTGTAAGAATTTGATGGCCTAATATTTGATGGACTCCCCTAACCCAAATTCCACTGTAGAGCCCACCACCATCAGATTGATCAGTTATAAAATACATCATTAAAATGATATTTTTTTAATAAATGGATTAACGAATACAATATTAATAAAAATTCAGGTCTTTTTACATTTATGAACCTAACGTTTGCCAAACTACCACTCAAGTGAAAAAATGTAAAAGTGTAGGTAATTTATCTGCAACTTCCTTCCTTGAATGGTGTTAGAGGCAGCTCAGCATTCATTTTTGTAGGTGTGCTCATTGTGTCAAAGTTCTTTTCGACTAAACAGGCCGGGCTGCCTTTTAGAATCGCAGAGCCCAACTTTTCTTTATTGTGGGCCCCATTGCACCGAATCTCTTTTACTCACAAGACGACCTGCCTTTTAGTGTATCTATCTCTTCCTTCTTCCTTTCCTTCTGCTTCATCTCATCTCATCTATCTCACCTACTACTAGAACCATGTATTAACTTGCAATTTTGCTTTGGAAAAAAAAAGACCTCATAAAATCTTCAAGATTTGTCAAATGGTGGGTGGTTCTGCATCATATGTATTAGTATAAAATAACCCTTAGTTAATATAATTCCTAAAGATGAGACCCATGTTCACAATTACAAAATGCGGCCCCACTTTGGAATTCCTAAATGTGTGTCACATGTTCCCAATAATAATTTGTGGGTCTACATTGTAAATCCTATCAAGGTGGGCCTGCATTGTAATTCCTATCAAGGTAGGCCCCATATTCTAGTTATTAAAGGTGGGTAAAACATTGTAAGTCTAAAGGTGGTTCCCATAAACAATGATTCTTATATAGATTGTAATTTATACAGGTGGTCCCACATTCTAATTCCTTAATAGGGTGGTTCACGCTATAGTCCTGTAAGAGTGAGCCATACTATTTTTTAATGTTTAAGATGAATTCATGAATATTTATAATTGATTTAAATTCAACATTGTTGACAAATATGAAGTTTTGATTTCATTTATTAGAAAAAATTATTATGTCATTACCAAACAAGTTCCGCACAGCATATTCTCAATGGAACAATTTAAGAGCACGTTGCCAAACAAGTTTACAATAGATCAGTCTCGGCACAACCTGGTCTCAACACAAAACCATGAACAATATTTAAATAATGCCAAACAGAGCCTAGCTAACTTGTCCATTATACGGATCAAGTCACTTAAAAAAGAAAATTAAAAGAATTTGAAGCCCTAACCCACATGACATCAAACTTGTGTGGAAAATGTAGGGGATCTTGGACTTTAAAAGGCTTCTCAATGCGGTTCACAAATAAAAAAATAAGTAACTCTAAAAGTCCCACTTCGTGCATTCTCCTTTTTTTTTTTTTTTATAACGCAAGGTTCTCAGCCCTTTGGACCAAAATAATTCCTACGGGCTCAGGAGAGTCCACAAAAACCATAATCCTAAACCAAGTAAACTACCCCTCATAGTTATGTATTATCTCCCATAAAATTTCACTGGGGAGTCCACCATCAAATTCGTCAAATTCGTTGGTTATGGTTATAAAGGGGAGAGCTTCGGTACAGCGACGCTCAATGTATACACTCCACGTGTATGTGGAAGTGGAAACGGCACTCCCTCTTTCCAAAATCTTTCATGAGTTAATTGAATGGATTTTTTTTCCCATTTTGCCCTTTCAACTAAAGAATCCTTTACCCACTAAAGTCAAATATTCTCCATTGATTGTCCAATGATATATTTGATATTTTAATATTAAGATTTTTTTTTTTTTGCAACAAACATAAAATCTCTCTTCAAGTGCAAATATTAAAAAAAAAAAAAGAAATTAACTATATATTTATGGTTAATGGTTGGACAGAAAT
This sequence comes from Litsea cubeba, assembly GCA_012931725.1. NCBI lineage: Eukaryota > Viridiplantae > Streptophyta > Magnoliopsida > Laurales > Lauraceae > Litsea > Litsea cubeba. The sequence continues at coordinate 88,946,239 of CM022947.1, forward strand.
GTTCCATTAATGTTGATCATGCGTGGCCCAAACCCAAAACCCAAAGTAAATGTGGTATCCGCATACCATGATTCTAAAACATATTTAAGATTACATGTTGGCCAAACCCAAAGCTTTACAAATAATCTCCTCTTTTTAGCGATGTAGCCATATTTCACTATAATAGAAAATGGGCCCATCATAAGATTGTCCACATATAAACACATGAATAACGATGACCATCTCACTAATTTGAATAATAATTTACAACTTGATTAAGACAATGGGTGCTAGGGTCCCACTTTGAAGGTAGGTCCCACTCCAATTCAAGATCAATGGTCAAATAAGAAAAACCTTAATTTGAAAGATCCTACCAAAAGGTGAGAAATGAGGTCCTTTTATAAGCATTAGAAAGGTGGGACCATTTTTCTATTTACCTGAGAAAACGGTTGAGAAGAGAAAATGAGGTGTTTTAGCCTTTCTTTTCCTACTTAGAAGATAAAAGTTCACATTCCAAACGGATATAACATGGAAGGGCAAAGTTGAAAAAAAAAAAAGTTACGTTGATTAGCACAAGTCAAATTTTGAAAATGAGAAATTGCCTTTTCATATTTCATGACAGACGGTGAGTGCTGGATAAGACCGGACGCTGCAGCATATTATGCTGTACCGAAGCTCTCCACGGTTATAAAATACAATATTAAAATGTTATTTTATAAATGGATTAAGAATTCAGGACTTTTACCTTTATATATGAATCCGCAAATGTGGAACGAACATGATCCGCAACATCCATGAATGTTGACTAACTGGCCAAGTGCCCAAAGCCGATCTTTTATTTCTTATGGGCTCCATTGTGTGGAATGGAATCTCTTCTTGACTCACAAGAAGACTTGGTTACTTTCGATCGATCAGATCTTTCTCCTTCCTTCAGCTCCCTCGTTTCATCTCATCTCACTCAGCAGGTACCGGAGCCATGGATTCTGCAATTTTAAAGGTGGCAGATGCAGGTTTAAGCTCCCTTTTGCAAGCTGTGTTTGATACTTTGAAACCCAGTTTCCTCCAAAGCCTAGGCTTTCTCTTCGGTGTTGAAGGAGAGGCGAAAAAGCTCAAATCAACCTCTTGAGAATCGAAGCCCTTCTCACACACGCAGAAGAGAGACAAATCAAGGAGAACCTGTCCGTTTGTGGCTGAGTGAGCTCAAGCACGTTGCCTTACGATGCCGAGGACATCGTCGATGAAGTCGAATACCAAGTCCTTCGATCCGAAATAGAAGGAGCACAAATGCAAACAAGAAAGAGGAAGCTGACTGATCAGGTATCTAACTTATTCTCTAGCTCTGTTTCCAATCTTAACATGGGTCCTCGAATTAAGGAGATCAGAGAGAGATTAGAAGAGATTGAGAGCAGAAGCAATCACCTCCACCTCAAAGTAATACTCAAGTCTGAAATGCTCATACCTGGAAAGAGGCATCCGACTAGCTCCATCATAGATGAGTCGATTGTATTCGGAAGAGAAGCTGATAGAGAGAAGGTGGTTTGTTGTTGTTGACATCAGAACACTCTTCGGCCTCCGACTCAAGTGTCAAGGTCGTTCCTATTTGCGGTATGGGAGGACTTGGGAAGACTACACTTGCTTCAATTGGTCTACAATGATGAACTGGTAAAGGAACATTTTGAGGTAAAGCCTGGGTTTATGTGTCTGAAGATTTCAATTTAATTCGGCTCGCAAATGCAATTGTGAAGTCTGTTACTGGGAGCGATCCTCATCTTACCAACTTGGATCCATTTCAAGTCAGTATTAAGGAGGCTCTAAAAGGGAAGAAGTTTTTACTTGTATTGGACGATGTTTGGAACGAGAACTGCAATGATTGGGATGCCCTACGAGCTCCATTGATGTTTGGAGCAAGAGGAAGTAGAATTCTAGTAACCACAAGAAGCAAAAGGGTTTCGTCAAACATGGGAACAGTTCCCACTCATTTCTTGCAGGGTCTGTCAGATGAAGATTGCTGGTCTTTGTTCGAAAGGCGAGCATTGTAGATGGGGATTCAGATGCACATCCGGACTTGGTGAAGATAGGCAAGGAAATTGTAAACAAGTGCAATGGGTTTGCCTTTGGCAGTGAAGACAATGGGAGGTCTGTTACACTCTGTAGTAGATGTTGTCGAGTGGGAAGCAATCTTAAAAAGTGAGATATGGGACTTGCCAGAAGAAAGAAATGACATTTTGCCCGCTCTAAGATTGAGTTATCATCACTTGCCAGCACATTTGAAGCGGTGTTTTGCATATTGTGGTTGCGTAGTTAAAAAAGGTTCGTTTGGGTCGAAGGCAATGATTTAATTCTGAAGTGGATGGCACAAGGTTTTATTCAGCCTAAGGAAATGAGCAATGGAAGACATAGGCAGGGAATACCTTTTTGATTTGGTTTCAGGTCTCTACTTAATTGTCTTTGGTCAGATATACATGAGAATGCACATTACTTCATGCATGACCTCACTCATGATCTCGCACGTTCTGTTTTTAGGAACTGATTTTGGAAAATAGGAGATGAGAAGTCACATGGAAGCTGAAAAGGCTCGCTACATGTCAGATATCAATGGTGTTTTCTTGTCACATCCTCGTTCACAATCATGGAATTTTGAGGATTTCTTTTGTTTGAAAGTTTGCGCACTGTGTCATTGTCACACACTGGGCATATCCCAGCTGATTTGTTTATAAAATTGAGGCACATACGCATTTTGCATTGCTTGCAAGTGACATCACTGAATTGCCAGATCAATTGGAGATTTGTTACAACTTCGGTATCTTCACTTTACTTATATGGACATTGAAAGGTTACCGAAATCAACAACCAGACTCTACAATCTACAAACCTTGATATGGATGAATGCCCGAGGCTTGTAGCGCTACCCAGTGACTTGAGCAACCTTGTCACCTAAGACATCTGCATCTTGCAGATTCATCCTCAGTTTCTATCCCGCCAAGAATTGGGACATTAAAAGGCCTCCAAACGTTGAGTTATTTTAATGTGGGAAAGGAGATTGGGCGTGGAATAAACGAGTTGAAGGACTTGATACATCTAAGAGGAAGTCTTCGCATCTCAGAGCTTGAGAATGTGGTCAATGTGGAGGAGGCCAAAGAGGCTCAGTTGAAAAATAAGCCAAAAATTGACCCACTTGTGTTGCGATGGAAATGTGACGTCGTGGACTTGCGGCAAGAAGGCATTGAGGAGGAGGTGCTCAATGCCCTCCAACCTCACACCAACCTCAAAGAGCTTTGGATAAGAGGCTACTGTGGTGTCAGATTTCCAACATGGTTGGGGGACTCGAGCTTCTCCAAACTGACTAAGGTCTATTTGAGGAAATGCAGATGTCGTCTCCTCCCACCTTTTGGCCGACTTCCTTCTCTCAAGCATCTAAAGCTCAAGAATCTTTATGAACTAAAAAAAGTTGGTCGTGAGTTCTATGGCGATGGCACTGTGACAGGTTTCGCACCATTGGAATCATTATATTTTCAGTTTATGCCTGATCTGGAAGAATTGCCAGGCCTAGAAAGTGATATTAGGCCTATTCATGAAATTAATATCAGCATTTGCACCAAGCTGAGCTTGAGCTCATTGCGGTATCTTACTTCTCTTATTTGTTTAGTGATTAGAAGTTGTTCAAATATAACATCGCTACCAAATGGATTGCAACATCTCACCTCTCTACAGTCTTTGGGAATTTATGACTGTCCCGAGCTTACATCCCTGTATGATGTGGATTTGCCCGCTAGTCTTGATGATGGGCTCGGAAACTCAAATTACAACAATCCGACCTGCTTGCCAATTGGGCTACAAAACCTGACACTTGAAAATTGTCCTAAAATTCCTTCCTTGCCTGAGGAGCTACTAACCACCCTTCGGTCTCTATATATTTACGAATGTCCTTTGCTGGTGGAAAAGTATCTGGTCTTAGCAGGAGGAGGCAACGGGTATCGGTGTAAGATATCAGACATCCCTAACATAACCTTTACCGGTTATTACTATAAGAAAATAATGAAGAAACAGATTCTCCTCGGAAATTGTGCTGACAGATCATTAAACTGGGCGGCGGCTGATGGCGTCTTTATTCCCCCTCCCTCAATCTCTCTCTCAATCAACCGTCATCGGCAGAGATCATCACCAGCAGCTACGATAACCACCGGAAGCAACCTCTTCCTCTCCTCTCCTCAAGTC